>JAJOOE010002437.1:0-96154 GCA_036250405.1 Solanum raphanifolium
TAGTTAGATTCAGCTTAGTATTTTGAGTTTGATATTTCTTTGTATTAAACTCTCAGATTTGATATATTCAGTTATAGTATATGGGTATTCCCCATCTTTTCAGATTTATTTATGATTTAGCTTCCGCATCAGTTTACTATATTTAGTATGCTTATGATCATGCCAGCAGGGTTAGCTTGGGATCACTTGTGGTCCTAGGTCCCGTGTCCGCGTCTTGGGGGTAGTTCGGGGCGTGACATAAGCATTCTATGAACAAGAATAGTAAACTGTCTATCAGTCAGACCATCAAGATTCCATTCATAAATTTTGGAACCACTATAAGACGTATTAGTCTGATTCCAGTCGCGTTCTTCAATTAGAACATCTTGATGAGTAGGAAGGGGATAATAATAAGTATTCATACTTGGTTGGTAGCATAACCACTATTTTTTCTGGTATATCCCCTGAGTTTATTAAACTCTGAAGAAACCTGATTTTTAAAATCACCAGTAGTTTCCATTTTATCAGCAAAATCTTGTGATAAATCCATAGGCTTAAGTTTTAAACCAGAAAGCTTTTTATTAAATTTGAATTTTTTTTATCAAGAAGTTCTTCCAAATCATTTAAATATCCAAATTTAAAATCTTGAATTTCAGGAGGTCTTTGGACATGAGTAAGAACGACCTCGAATTTTCCTTCAGAAGTAGAAACAAAATTTGTCTTGGCTATACCAACCTTAATATCTTTTATTAAAATAATTAAATCATCAAGTTTATTATCAAGAGAGCTAATATGCTCGCCCTAAACTTTAACATAAAGACTCAAATAATTATTTTGAGTAATAAGTTTATTAATTTCAGCAATACTGATAGAAGCAATATCTTCTTCAATAAACTTTTGAAATGCCGAGAAAGTAATACCTATATTATTCGGCAAAACAAAAAATGACTGAGGAGGGTAGATGGCTTTTATAAGATTACCACTACCATCTTTATAAGTCCTTTCAATAACATTCATATACAAACGTAAATAGGTGGTTATAAACCAAGGAATAAAATACATAATTTGATTATGTAAGGCACAAGTTTCATAAAACTCTTGAGAGATACTATTCATATCTTCTTTACTATAAGAATCAAAGAACCAAGTTTTAAACCGATTCCAGTTTTATCAAAAAAATCTTTTTGAATATGTTTTCTTGCTAGAGAACCTGGGCTAAAATCAAGTTGGTGTGGAATCATTAAGAATCATTGGGGTCAAACTCCATTTCGGAGACAGAAGTAATATCCTTATCAGAAACATCATTATTCACCTGAACTATATTAGTTCGGGGGTCGATCTTTACCTTCTCTACCAAAGAGTTGCTATCAGTTGCAATAGTATGTAAAGAAGCAACACCATCTCGGGCTAGACCATATATAGGTTCAACATGGAAAATATGATGAATAGTAGTCAACAGTCTACGACTAGATAAAGACTATCTATTATAACTGTGATTCACAGAAGACATCAACCTGTTATTAGAAGAGGACTGCCTATGAGGCGCATAACTGTTATCAGAAAACTAAATACAAATCCCCCCATCGAGATTTTGCAATAAATGAGAGAAGTCATAATTAGTAACTGCATCTGTTAACTGATTAGGGGATATAACCGAATTTAGAGTCCATGTAGTTGGGAAATTAATTTCTTCCCACTTAATAGGTCTCCTAGTGGTGACCTTGGACCTTACAAAATTGGTTTCCACCAAAATAGTTTGATCAGATGTATCATATAATTTACATCTAGGATTTAGGGTAGATAATAATTTGAAATAAATTCTATAAGATAAACTGATGAGTTCTGAACCAGGCACACAGTTATAACCATGCGTTCTAACATTTAATGTTAAGGCATCAAGTATATTAACATCAGATAAAGATAACTGCAAATTCGGTTGAATATTAAAATATACGGGACCATAGGCCACCGTAGATTCAATCGAACCCATTAAAGACTGTATAAAATTTAGATTTCGAGCGTCTCTGAGAGCCGCCAAAAGGTTTTAGGTAACCCTTTGAGAGTTAACGGCTTAAAAGCAATTTGCACCATACCAATATGCAGGTAGTTATACTGATTTTTATATAAATTAATATCATGCTCGTTTAGCAAATGAATAGACTGTTCAGACGAATTTAAAGCTAAAGATTGCTCAGTAGTTTTAATCAATTGTTTAGAAAACAGTTTATCAAACCAACCATAATCATAGATAGTTTTAATCGGGACTTTAGGAATAGTCCATTTCTTTAACAAATCAAAGTTTTGAGGTACATCGACATCTTCAAGTCTGGTACTTTTAGTACAAGTTTCTCCTAGATCGATGAGACAAAGATCATATCTATGTCGAGTAGTTCACCTCCATCTCATATATACCATGAAAGTTCTAGGCTCTGATACCAGATTTACAGGATCAGCGACCTGGTTGTAGTCCACCCAGTCAGAGATTTAGCAATTCAGCATCCTTAAGCTAGCGGTAGTCCGCCTGCATAAGAATTGAAATACTCAAGAATTTTTATATAGCTTCTCGTGTTGCATGGTATTATTTTACCTGAGCAAAGGGTCTGTCAAGGATCTAATACATACTTCTTATTGAGCCCATGTGTCTGAAAGTTATAATCGAGTATAAGGCGCCCTTTTATCAACTCCTTATTGGGCTGTGAACCACGGCTGACTAGACGGGGCCACTAAGGCAAAGACAATAAGAGTAGTGCTAGATTTGACTGTACCTCGATCTCAAAACCAAGTCGAGAACCCATAACAAAATTCCTTTATATTTTAATAAAGCTTAGATCGTTCATGGTCTATATAGGAGAGAAGTTAGTTATTCAACATAGATATGACCACCAATCTAATTATATATCTCCCTGGACTGATAGTCATACCAGCTTGGTAAAGGATATTAAACTCCGAGTACAATCTTTACCTTGCTTAGCCCTTGCCAGCCCTGCTTGGCAAAAAATTATTGAGACGAATGTGTCTAATTTTGGTTATGGTGGGATTTTAAAGCAAATAAATCCCAATGATAAGAATGAATATCTATTCAGATTTCATTCTGGAAAATGGAACGAGGCCCAGAAGAAGTATGCTACTGTGGCCCATGAGATGTTAACTATTGTTAAATGTGTTCTGAAGTTTCAGGATGATTTATACAATCAAAAGTTTTTAATAAAAACTGATGCTTAATCCGTCAAATTTATGTTTAATAAAGATTTCAAGCATGATGCTACGAAATTAATTTTTGCAAGGTCGCAAGCGCAATTAACCCCTTTTGATTTTGAAATTCAATATAAAAAGGGAGTTGATAATTCATAAACGGATTTCTTATCCAGGGAATACCTTCAATAAAATCTTTTTCGAAGCCTTTTTTGATGATAGAACTCTCATTACTATTCTCAAGGTACTTATATTACCTAGAGATCTGAAAGGTCTTGTTATTGAAAAACTTGTTTATGATAATATAAAAAAAGATTTCGAAGATCTTCTTATACTTGATTACTCAGAAGAATATCTAATCGATTATTACTCTGAATGATTAAAGATTGTTATGTTTGCATGATGGATCCACCATTGATTCACACTAAAGGCAGGGGAAAGGGAAGATCAGCCCCAGGAAGATCGTCCCAAGGACCGTTATACGGATCCTCAGCCAATTCACAATCTTATCAAGGATTGTCATACAGATCCTCATCAAATTCCCCAATCATACAAATGGGAAGAAAGACTTCGATAAATAAGAAGATTTCTGCCCAGGAAGAATCTTCTTCCAGTTCAAGGCAATCGATCAATTTGGAAGATATTCCAGAAGATAGTTTGTTATACGGTCACATGCAGGCATACTTGGATGCTCAAAAGCAAAAAGATACTTTTGCTTCCATCACTAAAGAGGATACCAATGATATCAAATCCTATGAAAAATTACAGATAAAAGAAATGATATTTCTTTTAGAAAATTATGATTTTCAGAGAAAAGATGAACCTTCTAAGATATTCCAAAGGTACCTAATTAATGGATTATATTACCTGGGTGAGTCATACAAAACTCGGTCATATTATGAAGAGATCTTGATAAGCTCAGGAAGTGCAGAACTTCAGCACTTCTCCGGTACATGTTATAGCCCACATGAGAAAGTTTATAACTTCTCAAAAATCATTATTAAGCAGGTTATATATGTTGAAGTCTGGGGTATGTCTACCATGGAGGAGAGGCATATAAGCCTCAACAATCCTCGAATGATTTTCACGTATTGGGATTATATCCAAGCATTTGATAAAGTGCTTTATTATAATAATGACAGACATAAACACACTTGGTTCATAAAGGTGTGCGCAAAAATATTTGCAGAATCAATTCCACATTGGTGATCATACCATGGTCCTACGGTTCAGATTTTACCTGAATAGTTCCTCAAGTTATACAAGGAATTGACAAAAGTATCACCGGACATAAACAAATTGTATCATGCAAATCATATCTGTTGGTTAGAGAAATAGATCAAATCTATTTCTTTATTGAATTTTTTATACCGTGGATTCACAAATGGACACCTGAAGTAGGTTTCACGGAAGAAAATATTCCTTGCTTTTATAGGACCTATTACAATAACTTTTGGGACAAATTAATGAAACAAGATCCCAAAACGAAGTAGTTAATTGATCAAGAAATTTTGGATACCATTAGCAAAAAGATCATGAATATAATAAAATTCCTCAAAAGGGAATTATTGATGATAACTCAGTGAGACATATTGCCAGAAGAATCTCCTTTCAAGATGGAGATAAGGAAAGCATGATTAATGATCATCTAGAAGAAGTAAAAAGAAATTTACTTCAAACCATAACCCAGATAGATAAATCAGACACTTTCATGCGGAGTGAGACAAGCAATGATGATATCGCGGAAGAGTCGCACCAGGCTAGAATAGACAATATATTGTCTACCACCGAACTACAAGATGCAGAGGAATTCATGCAACAAATGAAGGCCATGGATAAAAGACATGGTAAAGAAAATACATAAAGAAAATGACACCGTAAAAGCTTGATCCCACTCAATAGGTGATACACTGTTGCCCGGAGCCCACTTAACAGTAAAAACATTGTTCATTAACAGCAGATACATTGTTTAGGGACCCAGATAGTGGGACCCCTTTTACTGTACATAGATTCCTTATGTTTTTATTTTTGTCTATAAAAGCCTTAATTTTTCTTAGAAGAAGAGCATCAGAAAAAATCACAAATAAATGCTCTCTCTTTTCGACAGTTGTAAATCTTTGCAAAGCCATCTCTTTGTAAGCACTGTTCCAATTCCGATTATAAATAAACATCCAGTCAGTTCTTCACATCTTGGACTTTGGTGACGAACGTCCTTATAAGGTATTTTTATTCTTAGTCTTTATTTTAGCACTGCCTCTCCTAGCCAGGACTATGTCCGGCTAAAGATCTCATATCTATGATGAATAACTTCTCTCCTATATAGACCATGAACGATCAAAGCTTTATTAAAATATAAAGGAATTTTGTTATGGGTTCTCGACTTGGTTCTCTGATCGAGGTACAGTCGGATATAGCACTACTCCTATTGGGTTTGCCTTAGTGGCTCCGTCTGGTCAGTCGTGGTTCACAACCCGATAAGGAGTTGAAAAAAGGGCGCCTTATACCCAGTTAAAACTATCAGAAACATGGGCTCAATAAGAAGTATGCATTAGATCCATGACAGACCCTTTGCTCAGGTAAAATAACACCATGCAGTCTGAGAAGCTATATAAAAATTCTTGAGTATTTCAATTCTTATGCAGGCAGACTACCGCTAGCTTAAGGATGTTGAATTGCTAGATCTCTGACTGGGCGGACTATCGTTAGGTCGCTGATCTTCTTCTTCTTCTTCTTCTTCTTATCATCATTATCATCATCATCACCATCATCATCATCATAATCATCATTATTATTATTACAACGAAACAGGATTTCCAAAGACGGGCGGTAGTCCGCGCGGTCATCTTCAATCTAGCTTGTCAACATCCGAATTCGAGGAATAAATCTGAATCAAAATATATACAAATTTTTATATAGTTTTATGACTGTATGGATGGACCTAGTCCTTTTATCCAAGCAAAGGGTCTGTCAAGATTCGATATATTGCTATTGAGCCCATGTGTCTAGTAGTTCTAACCGGGTATATTGCGCCCTTTTCAACTCATTAATGGGCTTGAAACCACGGCTGGCTAGACAGAGTCACTAAGACTAAGCCAATAGCTTGTTGTTTCAAATCCAACTGTACCACCATCTCGGAACCAAGTCAAGAAACCATATATAAATTTATTTATATTTAGATAAAGTCTAGATCTTACATAGTAGATATAAAAGTGAAGTTAGTTATTCGACATAGATATAATTCTTTAGCCGGACATATTCACGGCTCAGATCAGAGAAGCAGAGAAAATAAAAAAAAGGAAAAAGTACCTTGTGGCCAACAGACCCCTTGAGTGAACTATCTTTATTAAACAACTCCGGTAAGTATCCGGTGAACTTACAAGTCACAATGGAGAGAGAGCTTTACAAGAGAGCAAAACAAAAGAGAGAGGGTTTCTTAACCTGCCCTCACTAAAAGAAAGCACACTACTATATATAGAAAAGAAAAAGGAATCTTAGTACAGTAGTGGGCCAGGCTCCACGCATAATAACATAGCTTTTATCTCAGCTATCCTGTATGATAACACGACCGTTGGTGCCCTTCCGAGCCGAGAGATAAGGGATTGAAATTCATTGGACTGGACATGTCTTCTCCACGATCTCAGGGAAATGAAAATAAATTCTCAAAGATCACACTACTATATATAGAAAAGAAAAAGGAATCTTAGTACAGTAGTGGGCCCTTATCTGGGTCCAGTAACAATGTTTCTACTGTTTGCTCAACAATTTTTCTACTGTTGCTAGTGCCTTTTACTGTTCACGATAATCTTTACATCGTGACTTTCTTTGTCAATCCAAATAGGAAATCTTCCATCTCCTTCAGCGTAGCTCTCGAACTTGGTTCTTTTGGCTCACTTGATTGAGCTACTTTAGTATCATCCCGAGTATCATCACTCGTTTCACTCCTCATAGAAGTGTCAGATTTCTCGTAATTAGTGATATTAAGGAGTAGATTCCTTCGAACCTCGTCTAAGTAATTATTAATGAGTTCTTCTTTATTTCCATCCAGATTGGAAATTCTCCTGGCCATATGCCTAACAGAGTTATCAGAAATTAGTTCCTTTAGAGGAGCCGTACCATATTCATGGATTTTCTGGGTAATAAGGTCCAAAAGTTCTTGTCTGTGTAAGGACTTTGTCTTGGGATCTTTCTTCATCAGTTTGTCCCAGAAGTTAGTATAATAAATTTGATATAGACAAGGAATTTGTTCATCAGTAAATCCCACTTCCGGGGTCCATTTATGAATCCAGGGAATAGAGAACTCAATGAAGAAATAGATTTGGTCAATTTGTTCCATATAGCAGATATGATCTTCGTGGTATAAGCTATTAAGGTTTGGTGAAACCTTAACCCATTCTTTGTATAATTATAAAAAGGGGTCAGGAAAAATCTTTGTCGTCGAACCGTGGTATGACCACCAGTTCAAGAACCAATTAGGGAGTGGTTGAGCAAAGATCTTTGTACAAATCTTAATAAACCAAGTATGCTTGTGCCTCTTATTACTATAGTAAAGGACTTTACTGAAGGCATTAATATAATCCCAATATGTGAAAGAAGTGGGAACCTTATTTAGGCTGATATGCCTTTCTTTCAGTGAGGAAATACCCCAATCTTCTATCGAAATAATCTGCTCAATAATCATTTTGGAGAAGTTATAAATGTTCTCGCTAGTATTGTATCCTGAGAAATGTTGAAATTCAACACTACTAGTGTTTATCAAAATAGTTTCATAGTACGAGCGGGTTTTGTAAGATTCCCCTGGGATATATAATTCATTAATCAAATAGCGCTGGAATATCTTCCAGGGTTCTTCTTTTCTCTGAATTTCAGCGTTCTCTAAAAGAAATATCATTTCCTTCTTTGCTACCTGTTCGTATGATTTGATATCATCAATAACGTCTTTAGTTATAGAGGCAAAAGTATCACTTTTCTTCTGCGATAAATATGCCCGTAGTTATGCGTATAATGGGTTGCTTTCTAGAATATCTTCTAGGTGTACGAATGAAGATGCCGTATTTTGAGGCGTTTTCAAGTTTGTTAGGGCCATGCCTCCTTGCTGCAGAATCAGGGAGTTTGACGAGGATCCGTATGACGATCTTGACGAGGATTCGGTAGATGATCTTCCTCAACCGCGTGGGTTATTTCCCTTGCCTCGACCTTTGGTGACTCGAGAGGGTCCATCCTACAAACAAAACATTTTGTTTTAATCATCATAAAGATCATAAAAATCATAATAATTCTAATAATAGTAATTCTCACCATCAAAATCGACGACTTCTTCAATACTGAACATATCCATCACCATATGATCGATGATTTTCCATAGAAGTAGTTCCTGTACATCTCGGTTGAGTGGAACTACTTTTAATATTGTAACCAATGTTTTATCGGTAAAGAAAGGAGATATAAAGCTCATTTTTTCAGATGATAGATATTCCCTAGATAGGAAATCAGGAAGAGATTTATCATTCCCCTTTTTATAATGAATTTCAGAATTGAAAGGGGCTAGCTGCGCCTGCCACCTGGCGAATATCAACTTTGATGCATCATGTTTGAAATCTTTATCAAACATAAATTTCATAGATTGTGCATCCGTTTTTATTAAAAAAATATTGATTGTATAAATCATCTTGAAACTTTAATACGCATTTGACTATAGTCAACATTTCATGTGCTGCCGTAGCATACTTCTTTTGAGCATCGCTCCATTTTCCGGAATGAAATCTAATCAAATATTCATTTTTGTCATGGGGATTGATTTATTTCAATATTCCTCCATAACCAATGTTAGACGAATCCGGCTTAATAATCTTCTACCAGGCCGGGTTAGCTAGAGTTAGACAAGGCAAAGATCGAACACGAAGTTTAGTATTTTTCACCAAATTGGTGTGACTATCAGTCCAAGGTGCTTTACGATCCTTTTTAACCCTGTCCTATAACTGGGCTAAATCATGAGATAAATTCTTGTAAAAGGGAGATATATAATTTAAGCTTCCCAAAAATCTTTGCAATTGTGTCCTATATGTAATAACATCAGGAAACTTTGAATCAAAGTCAATAGATCATTGAATTGGGGTAACCTTTCCCTGATAAATAAGATGTCCTAGAAATCTTACATTAGTTTGAAATAAACTCATCTTTGGTTTAGAAATCCCCAAACCATTTTGAATAACTATTTTCTTGAATATTATTATTATTATTATTATATTGAAGTGTCGGACTTCTCGTATTGAGTGATATTGAGAAGTAGGTTCCTTCTTACTTCGTCGAGATAATTATTAATCATCTCTTCTTTATCTCCATCTTGAATAGAGATTTTTCGGGCAATATGCTGGACGGAACTATCTTGTATAATTCCTTTTTGAGGAACAAGAAAATATTCTTGAATCCTTTTTCCAATAAGATCCAATAATTCTTGTCCGTAAAATGACTTTGTCTTGGGATCTCTCTTCATTAATTTATCCCAAAAATTATTATAGGATGTCTTGTATAAACAAGGAATTTTTTCCTCAGTGAATCCTACCTTCGGAGTCCATTTGTGAATCCACGAGAGCGAGAATTCAATAGATTTGTTCAATTCTTTCAATATAAATGATATGATCTGTATGATATAATTTGTATAGGTTTGGTGAAACCTTAACCCATTCTTTGTATAACTTAAGAAATGGATCTGGTAAGATCTTAGATGTTGGACCGTGGTATGACCACCAATTTAGGAACCAATTAGGGATTGGTTTTGCAAATATCTTTGCACAAATTTTAATGAACCATGTATGCTTATGTGGCTCATTATTATAGATAAGGACTTTATCAAAAGCATGAATATAGACCCAATATGTAAAATTCATAGAGACCTTAATTAGGCTTATCTGCCTCTCTTTTACTGTAAAATGCCCCAATCTTCAACAGATGTAATTTGTTTAATTATCATCTTGGAGAAGTTATAAACATTCTCGCTGGTGTTGTATCCTGCAAAGTGCTAAAATTCAACAATACCGGTGCTTAGCAGAATTGTCTCATAATATGATCGGGTTTTGTATGACTCACCCAGAAAATATAATCTGTTAACTAAATATCGCTGGAATATCTTCCAGGGTTCTTCTTTTCTCTGAATATCAGAGTTTTCTAAAAGAAATATCATTTCTTTCTTTGATATCTTTTCGTAAGATTTGATATCATCAACCTCTTCTTTTACGACACATGCAAAGCTATCACTTTGCTTCTGAGATAGATACGCCTATAGTTGTGCGTATAACCGATTATTTTTTGGAATAATCGGTATGAAGATCCTGATGATCCTGGGGATGATCTTCCCCTACCTCTAGTATGACCGCTCCTTCCTCTGGCCTTGGTTACCCAAGGTGGGTCCATTCTGCAAACAAAACATTTTGTTTTATTCGAATGCATAATAATTTTGGTAATAATAATTTCCGTTTTCAAAATCGACGATTTCTTCACAAAAGCAAATATCTGAGATGATATCTCTCATCATATCATCTATGATTCTCCATATAATTAATTCATGTACATCTCTGTTCAGAGGAATTAACTTTAGTATAGTAATTAAGGTTTTTTCAGTAAAAAAGGGAGAAAGAAAACTCATTATGATAAATATTCTCTGGATAAGAAGTCTGGAAGAGAGTTATCACTTCATTTTTTATAATGGATTTCAAAATCAAAATTTTCTAACTATGTGTTCCACCTAGAAAAAATCATTTTTGATGCATCATGCTTAAAATCTTTGTCAAACATATATTTCACCGATTGCACATCAGTTTTTATTAAAAACTTTTGATTATATAAATCATCTTGAAATTTCAATACGCATTTGACGATGGTTAATATTTCGTGACTCACCGTAGCATATTTCTTCTGGGCATCGCTCCATTTTCCAGAATGAAATCTAATTAAATATTCAGTTTTGTCATTGGGATTAATTTGCTTCAAAATCCCATCATAACTAGTGTTAGACGCATCTGTCTCAATAATCTTCTACCATGCAGGGTTAGCAAGAGTTAGACAAGGCAAAGATTGCACACAAAGTTTAATATTCTTTACCAAATTGGTGCGACTACCAGTCCATGGTGATTTATGATCATATTTTAGCCTGTCATATAAAGGGGCCAAGTCCCGAGATAAATTCTTGTAAAAGGGGAAATATAATTTAGACTTCCCAAAAATCTTTGCAATTGTGTCCTATCTGTAATAACATTAGGAAACTTAGAGTCAAAATCAATTGATTGTTGAATTGGGGTAATCTTCCCTTGACAAATAAGATGTCCTAAAAATCTTACATTAGTTTGAAATAAACTCATCTTTGGTTTCAAATCACCAAACCATTTTGTATAACAATTTTCTTGAAAATGTCTAAATGTTTGATATGCATTTCAAGAGTGTTTGAGTAAACCAAAATATCATCAATATAAACAATGATAAAATCTAAATAGGGGTTGAAAATACCATTCATAATTTTCTGAAATTCAGAAGGAGCGTTTTTCAAACTAAAGGGCATTTCATTCCACTCGTATTGTCCAAATGGGACATTAAAGGCTTTTCTATAAGAATGCTCTTTAAATATTTGAATCTGCCATTATCCGGATTTCAGATCAAATTTTGTAAATATATTGGCATCCATATAATCTAGATAATAAGTCTTTTTTATTTGGAATAGGATACCTAATCCATTTTAAATATTTCAAGGGTTTATAATTTATTACCAACCTGGGGACACCATGTTCCCTTTCAGCCACATTGTTAAAATAAAATGTAGTACAAGACCAAGGTGATTTCGAAGGTTTTATCAAACCCTTTTGTAACAAGTTATCAATTTCCTTTTTGCAGAATTCTACCAATTCGATGTTCATCTGCCAAGGACAAGACTTAGTAGGAATATCATCGTCAGAGAAATTTTCTTCATATGGAAGAGTAACAATATGCTTTTTCAGATTCCAAAAAGTACTAGGATGATCAGCACAAATATCAATAGCCATTTGTTCAGAAATCAATTTAATTTTTTCTTGTACTTTGGTAGATTTCAAAGTATTAAATATATTCATACTAAACAATTCAAGTTGTAAAGAATCAATATGCTTTTGCTTCATATCAATTAAAGCGTTAATATCACGAGAAATTGGGTCAGTGATAAAAGAATAACTATTATTCTGGTTTTCATACGTAACAGAAAAACCTTTAGCATTTATGCTAGTAAACGGATAAATAGCATTTATAAAAGGTGTTCCAAGTATAATCGGAGGGTATAATTAATTTTTAACCAAGAAAAATAAATGTGGAATGCAAACTTTATTTTGGCAAAGGTGAGTATTAGGCAATTTATACTTTATATCTAAAGCATGTCCAGACGCAAATACCAAGTGAAACCAGGATCTTCGAAGATGGGCGTTAGTCCGCGCGGTCTTCTTCAATCTAGCTTGTTAACATCCAAATTCAAGGAATAAATCCGAATCGAAATATATTCAAATTTTTATATAGTTTGATGGCTATATGGAAGGACCTAATCCTTTTACCCGAGCAAAGGGTCTGCCAAGATTCAATACGTACTGTTATTGAGCCCATGTGTCTAGCAGTTCTAACCTAGTATAGAGCGCCCTTTTCATCTTATTAATGGGCTTAGAATCATGGCTGGCTAGACGTAGTCACTAAGACAAAGCCAATAACTTGTTGTATTAAATCTGATTGTACCACCATCTCGGAACCAAGTCAAGAAACCATATATAAATTTTTTTATATTTAGATAAAGTCTAGATCTTTCATGGTAGATATAAAAGCGAAGTTAGATAACCGATATAGATATGAATCCTTTACCCGGACATAGTCACAACTCTAGATCGGAGAAAGAGAAGTAGATAAAAGGAAGGAAGAATTTAAGTACCTTGTAGCTATGGCCAACACCAGGGCCTATGAGAACTATACACTTTATTAACAACTCTGGCAAGTATCCGGCGAACTCACAAATTACAAAAGAGATAGCTTAACAAGAGAGAAAAAGTAGAGAGGGTTTTCTAAAACCTGCCTCTAACAAACTACAAATGAAACTTATTTATAGAAAAGAAATGAATCTATCTACAGTGACCATGGGTCCTTATCAATGGATCCCATATGTACACTAACAATATGTCTATTGTAGATCAACAGTGTACCTACTGTTGATAATGACTTTTATTGTTTAAGATAAACTTCACATGTTGTCCTTTCCTTTTAGTTGGCGGAGGAGATCTTCCGCCTTTTCCAGCGCATCCTCTGCAGTAGGTTCACATAATTGAGCCTCTTGAATATTTGCAACGTCTTCACTTGTTTCACTTCGCATTGAAGTGTCGGACTTCTCGTATTGAGTAATATTGAGAAGTAGGTTCCTTCTTACTTCGTCGAGATAATTATTAATCATCTCTTCTTTATCTCCATCTTGAATAGAGATTTTTTTAGCAATATGCCGGACGGAGCTATCTTTTATAATTCTTTTTTGAGGAACAAGACAATATTCTTGAATCCTTTTTCCAATAACATCCAATAATTCTTGTCGGTATAACGACTTTGTCTTGGGATCTCTCTTCATTAATTTATCCCAAAAATTATTATACAATGTCCTGTATAAACAAGGAATTTGCTCATCAGTGAATCCTACCTTCGGAGTCCATTTGTGAATCCACGAGATCGAGAATTCAATAGATTTGTTCAATTCTTTCAATATAATAGATATGATCTGTATGATATAATTCGTATAGGTTTGGTGAAACTTTAACCCATTCTTTGTAAAACTTAAGAAATGGATCTGGTAAGATCTTAGTTGTTGGACCGTGGTATGACCACCAATTTAGGAACCAATTAGGGATTGATTCTGCAAATATCTTTGCACAAATTTTAATGAACCATGTATGCTTATGTCGCTCATTATTATAGATAAGGACTTTATCAAAAGCATGAATATAGTCCCAATATATAAAATTCATAGAGACCTTATTTAGTCTTATCTGCCTCTTTTTCATTATAGAGATGCCCCAATCTTCAAAAGATATAATTTGTTTAATTATCATCTTGGAGAATTTATAAACATTTTCGCTGGTGTTGTATCCTAAAAAGTGCTGAAATTCAGCACTACCGATGCTTAGCAGAATTGTCTCATAATATGATCGGGTTTTGTATGACTCACCCGGAAAATATAATCCGTTAACTAAATATTGCTGGAATATCTTCCAGGGTTCTTTTCTCTGAATATCAGAGTTTTCTAAAAGAAATATCATTTCTTTCTTTTATACCTTTTTGTAAGATTTGAAATCATCAACCTCTTCTTTTGAGACAGATGCGAAGGTATCACTTTGCTTCTGAGATAGATACGCCTGTAGTTGTGTGTATAACGGATTATTTTCTCAAATATCTTCCAAATGTATTGTAGAAGAAGCCTCATATTGAGAGGTCTTCAGATTCACCAGGCTCATTCTTAATCTTTGTATAATTGGGGAGTTAGAAGAGGATCCGTCTGACGATCCAGATGATCGTGGGGATGATCTTCCCCTTCCTCTAGTATGACTGCCCCCTTCCTCTGGCCTTGGTTACCCAAGGACAGTCCATTCTGCAAACAAAACATTTTGTTTTATTCCAATGCATAATAATTTTGTTAATAATAGGTTTCGTCATCAAAATCGATGATTTCTTCACAAAAGAAAATATTTGAGATGATATCTCTCATCATATCATCTATAATTCTCCATATAATTAATTCAAGTACATATCTGTTGAGAGGAATTACCTTTAGTATAGTAATTAAGGTTTTTTTAGTAAAGAAGGGAGAAAGAAAAACTCATTATGATAAATATTCTCTGGATAAAAAGTCTGGAACAGAGTTATCACTACCTTTTTTATAATGGATTTCAAAATCAAAAGGTGCTAACTGTGATTGCCACCTAGCAAAATCAATTTTGATGCATCATGCTTAAAATCTTTATCAAACATATATTTCACCGATAGTGCATCAGTTTTTATTAAAAACTTTTGATTATATAAATCATCTTGAAATTTCAATACGCATTTGGCGATGGTTAACGTTTCGTGAGCCACCGTAGCATATTTCTTCTGGGCATCGCTCCATTTGCCAGAATGAAATCTAATTAATTATTCAGTTTTGTCATTGGGATTAATTTGCTTCAAAATCCCACCATAACTAATGTTAGACGCAACTATCTCAATAATCATCTGCCATGCAGGGTTAGCAAGAGTTAGACAAGGCAAAGATTGCACACGAAGTTTAATATTATTTACCAAATTGGTGTGACTATCAGTCCATGGTGATTTATGATCCTTTTTTAGCCTGTCATATAAAGGGGTCAAGTCCCGAGATAAATTCTTGTAAAAGGGGGAAATGTAATTTAGACTTCCCAAAAATCTTTGTAATTGTGTCCTATCTGTAATAACATCAGGAAACTTAGAGGCAAAATCAATCGATCATTGAATTGGGGTAAACTTCCCTTGACAAATAAGATGTCCTAAAAATTTTACATTAATTTGAAATAAACTCATCTTTCGTTTAGAAATCACCAAACCATTTTGTATAACAATTTTCTTGAAAATGTCTAAATGTTTGATATACATTTCAAGAGTGTTTGAGTAAACCAAAATATCATCAATATAAACTATGATAAAATCTAAATAGGGGTTGAAAATACCATTCATAATTTTCTAAAATTCAAAAGGAGCGTTTTCCAAACCAAAGGGCATTACATTCCACTCGTATTGTTCAAATGGGACATTAAAGGCTGTTCTATAAGAATGTTCTTTAAATATTTGAATCTGCCAATATTAGGATTTTGAATCAAATTTTGAAAATATATTGGCATCATATAATCGAGATAATAAGTCTCTTCTATTTGGAATAGGATACCTAATCTATTTTAAATATTTATTCAAAGGTTTATAATTTATTACCAACCTGGGGGCACCACGTTCCCTTTCAGCCGCATTGTTAACATAAAATGCAGTACAAGGCCAAGGTGATTTCAAAGGTTTTATCAAACCCTTTTGTAACAAGTTATCAATTTCCTTTTTGCAGAATTCTATCAATTCGGCATTCATCTGGCAAGGACGAGACTTAGTAGGAATATCATCCTCAGAGAAATTTTCTTCATATGGAAGAGAAACAATATGCTTTTCCGATTCCAAAAAGCCTAGGATGATCAACACAAATATTAATATCCATTTGTTCAGAAATCAATTTAATTTTTTCTTTTACTTTGGTAGATTTTAAGGTATCAATTATATCCATACTAAACAATTCAAATTGTAAAGAATCAACATGTTTTTGCTTCATATCAATTAAAGCGTTAATATCACGAGAAATTGGGTTAGTGAAAAAGGTATAACCAATATTTTGGTTTTCATACGTGGCAAAAAAACCCTTAGCATTTATGATAGTAAACGGATAAATAACAGTTATAAAAGGTGTTCCAAGTATAATCAGAGGATATAACTGATTTTTAACCAAGAAAAAGAAATGTGGAATGCAAACTTTATTTTGGCAAATTCGAGTATTAAACAATTTATACTTTATATCTAAAGCATATCCAGACGCAGATTTAACCATATAAGTTGTTTTTCCAAAATATTTAGTAGGTATAAGACCTTGAATACAACTGACATCGGCTCCACTATCAATCATAGCAACATTAGTTATTGAAAAACTATTATCAATTAATATAGTGTGTTTAACATACCATTTATGAGCAGTAACAATTTGCATCATTCTTAAAAATATGCCTTGTCTAGGATCAAGATTAAAAGGTTTTGCAACAGTAACTTCTTCAGCAATATATTTCCCTTTGTTATGAATAGTTTCTATCTGAGTAAGACGATGATCAGAAATCATTTGATTTTGTTTAATCGATTCAATCTCATTTTTCAATTTCATTCTTCAAATCATTAAAAGAAGAATCTCTTGTAGAAATAGTCTGTTTATGAAGTCTGTTATTAATTTCAGACAAAGTATAAGGAGCAGAATATATATTCAAAATCATTCTTTTGTTTTTCAGAATTCTTTGAAGAACTAGCAGTATTATTAACAACTCATTGAATAATTTTTTCACGAAGAATATTATCAGTAACTTCTTTCAAAAGTTCTATTACATTATCAGGAGCAGAATATATATTCAAAATCATTCTTTTTCTGAGGATCTGTTAGATCATCGGTTTGGTTAAACAATTTAACTTATGTCTTCCTGTTGTTTGGGTGATTTCTATAACCTTTTCTATCTCTAGCTAATAGTGATAGGAGATTTTATTTATTGTAAACATTCTTTGCATTCTGCTAAATATATTGTCTTCGGTTTTGAGATTAAGTTGTAATCTTTGGATTTTTTTTAATAATTCTCCATCGAATGTTGCTTTTAGGGCGAATCCCCTTTGATCTTCTTTAGTTTCTAGAATTTGTACTGAATCATTCTTTTCTTTATCTTGCATTTCTTGATTCATTTAATCAAATTCTTCTTCCGTGCTAGTTGAATATTCTTCATATAGTTCTTCATAGAAGTCATTGCTCCATATTGATGTTATCGATTCTAGATCTAGATCAATTTCTTGTATATCAATTTTTGATATTTTTACTCTTTTTTTGTTACATTCATAACTTTTGTGTCCTTCTTCTCCACAATTGTAGTATTTACATTTATCTGCAGTGATTGTTCTTTTAAAAGTATTTTTCTTTCTATAATACCGTATTTTTGGTACATAGTTTTTATTGAAATATTTTTTGTTTTGATTAATCCTTTCTGATTCTTTCTTCTTTTTTTTTTATAGGATCTATCATTACATCCCCATTGGGTTGCTGCATTTGTATCTAGGGAATATATTTGGGTGTTGATTCTTTTAGGTTTTCTTTGTACGTTATGAGCCATACAAAGTTGTCCAAGCCTATTGTTTAAGAAAGATAGTCTTTGTCCAAGAATATCTCCTTCAATGTTTTCCTTTTCATATTCTTCTCTAAAGTATTTAGCCCAAAAGCCTAGTAATTTTTGAAAATATTTTTCAAGGTATGGTAGCATTTCTTTACTGCTATCAAATATTTTATAGTAATATTCTTCGAATTCACATGTGTATTCTTGAATATAACTCATTTTGCAGATTTGCAATTTTTCTATTTGTTCTTTTGCTATTATTCTTTTTTTTTCTCTATTTTGAGATGCGCTTCCTTCGCCACCTAGGAATTCATTTCCTACGAACTATACAAGGTTTCTTATTCCTTCTTGAATGGATTTTTTGAATCCTTCTATGACATGAATTTTGATGATTCCTTTCGCATCATCTGATAATCCATTATGCCAATTGCTTACTTTACTAGTGAAAGCGTTTATCGCAATGACATATTTTTCTTCTTCTGTATAATTAATTCCTTTTCCTAGTAGGAAGAAAAGAAATATGTTTTGTGCCCATACATCCAAATCTAGCTCTGGTTCTCTTTTACAATATAGCCTTAGAAATTGGGTTGTTCCTACATCTCCTGTTGGTAGTCTGTTTGGCATGTATTTAGATTTATTGCTATTATGATATTGACTCATGAAGTCTTTACTTCTTTTTGCTTTAGGTACAAAGTTTCGTCCTATATTTTCGAGTTCTATTTCTTCTTTTAAGGTGTTTGATCCTTCCCCTGTAACAAAGTTTCCTTGGGATCCTCCTATATCTCCTTTGTTTGTTAGAACTTTTAACTTTTGATCCGAAATGTCAAGGTCTTCTAAATCATAAACTAGTTTATCTAGTTCATTCATTTTTTTTCTACTTTTTTATTCAGCGTCTTTCCTCGTTATGGATTGTTCTAATTCGTTTTTCTCTTCTAGAGTCTCTTCACTAGATTGTTATAGCTCTTTACTTTTTTGTTTTAAAAAAAATCTTGAATAAGTTTTTCATTAAGACTACCCTTTTGATATGAATTTTTACTTGGAAAATTTGTCTGCTAAGAGTTCATTTATGTAATTTTATCCTACTCGTTTGTAAAAAAATTTCTGTTTTTTCTATTATATTCGTAATTTTCCAAGGAATATTTTCTTTAATAGATTTTATTTCTATTTCTATTAATTTTTGTCTTAAGGCTATTTGCTTATGACTTTCTATTAGGTCATTTAATATATCTATAACTTCTTTGAAGCTCATTTCGAACTTGTCTGGGGTTTTAGCCTGAGTTTAGCTTCTAGTTGTTGATTCAATTCTAAAAATTCTTGATTTGTCATTTTTTTCAGATAAATAATAATCAGATTAACTTATGTTATCTATTACTATTTCTGAATAGTCATGTATTGAAAATTCTTCTTCGAATATTTCTTAAATGATTAGTAGTATTATTTTGTCTTTTAAGTCTTTATTTAGGTTGATTACCTTCTGTATAGTTACTAAGGTTTTTTCTTCTAAATACCATAAAGGTTTAATCATCTAGCTCTGATACCAATAAGGGGGTTGTGATGTATCTTAATACATGGTATGCGAAAGTTGTATGCATTTGGCATTTTTTATGTTGTATAAAGGTCATTTCTTCCTATCACGAATATCAAGAGATAGAAATGGTAATAGAAATCACACAAACAACAGGAAGACATAAGTTAAATCTTTATCCAAACCGATGAATGAACAAGATCCTCAAAAAAATTCCTGAAAGGAAAAGAACGAAAATAAATTATGTTCATTTAGGAGGAATCCAAATTTTAGTCAAATACAACAAATTATTCAAGAAAAATTCGAAGAAGAATTTTCAATACATGACTATTCAGAAATAGTAATACTTAACATGAGTATATCTGATTATTATTTATCTGAATAAAATGACAAATCAAGAAATTTTATAATTAAATCAACAAGTAGAAGTTAAACTCAGGCTAAAACCCGAGACAAGCTCGAAATGAGCTTAAAAGAAGCTATAGATATATTAAATGACCTAATAGAACGTCATAAGCAAATAGCCTTAAGACTAAAATTAATTGAAATAGAAATAAAATCTATCAAAGAAAATATTCTTGGAAAAATTACGAATCTAATAGAAAAAACAGAAAAATTTGACAAAAGAGTAAGTCAAAAATACATAAATGAACTCTTAGAAGGCAAAATTTCTAGTAAAAATTCATATCAAAAGGGTAGTCTTGATGAGAAACTTATTCAAGATTTTTTGAAAAAACAAAAAAGTAAAGAACTAGAACAATCTAGTGAAGACACTCTAAAAGAGAAAAACGAATTAGAACAATCCATAACGAGGAAAGACCTTGAATAAAAAAGAATAAAAAAATGAATGAACTAGATGAACTAGTTTATGCTTTAGAAGACCTTGACCTTTCGAATAAAAAATTAAAAGTTCTAACAAACAAAGGAGATATAGGAGGATCCCAAGGAAACTTTGTTACACGGGAAGGATCAAACACCTTAAAAGAAGAAATAGAACTCGAAAATATAGGACGAAACTTTGTACCTAAAGCAAAAAGAAGTAAAGACTTCATGAGTCAATATCATAATAGCAACAAATCTAAATACATGCCAAACAGACTACCAACGGGAGATGTAGGAACAACCCAATTTCTAAGGCTATATTATAAAAGAGAACCAGAGCTAGATTTGGATGTATGGGCACAAAACATATTTCTTTTCTTCCTACTAGGAAAAGGAGTTAATTACACAGAAGAAGAAAAATATATCATTGTGATAAACACTTTCACTGGTAAAGTAAGAAATTTGCTTACTGGATTATCAGATGATGCGAAAGGAATCATCAAAATATCAAGCCATAGAAGGATTCAAAAAATCCATTCAAGAAGGAATAAGAAACCTTGTATAGTTTGTAGGAAATGAATTCCTAGGTGGCGAAGGAAGCACATCTCAAAATAGAGAAAAATTAAGAATAATAGATAGCACAAGAACAATTAGAAAAATTGCAAATCTGCAAAATGAGTTATATTCAAGAATACACATGTGAATTCGAAGAATATTACTATAAAATATTTGATAGCAGTAAAGAAATTCTACCATACCTTGAAAAATATTTTCAAAAATTACCAGGCTTTTGGGCTAAATACTTTAGAGAAGAATATGAAAAGGAAAAAAACATTGAAGGAGATACACTTGGGCAAAGAATAGCTTTCTTAAACAATAGGCTTGGACAACTTTGTATGGCTCATAACGTACAAACAAAAGCTATAAGAATCAACACCCAAATATATTGCCTAGATACAAATGCAGCAACCCAATAGGGATGTAATGATAGATCCTATATAAAAAAAAAGAATCAGAAAGGATTAGTCAAAAGAAAAAATATTTCAAGAAAAACTTATGTACCAAAAAACAGTATTATAGAAAGAAAAATACTTTTAAAAGAACAAACACTGTAGATAAATGCAAGTGCTACAGCTGTGGAGAAGAAGGACACAAAAGTTACAAATGTAACAAAAAAAGAGTAAAACTATTAAAAATTGATAGACAAGAAATTGATTCAGATCTAGAATCAATAACATTAATAAGGAGCAATGACTTCTATGAAGAACTATATGAAGAATATTCAACTAGCACGGAAGAAGAATCTGATTAAATGAATCAAGAAATACAAGAAAAAGAAAAGAACGATTCAATACAAATTCTAGAAATTGAAGAAGATCAAAGGGGATAGGCCCTAAAAGCAACATTCGATGGAGAATTATAAAAGAAAATCCAAGGATTACAACTTAATCTCAAAACCGAAGACAATATATTCAACAAAATGCAAAGAATGTTTACAAGAACTAAAATCTCCTATCACGAATATCAAGAGATAGAAAAGGTAATAGAAATCACCCAAACAACAGGAAGACATAAGTTAAATCTTTTAACCAAACCGATGATCGAACAGATCCTAAGAAAAATTCCTAAAAGGAAAAGAAAGAAAATGAATTATGTTCATTTTGGAGGAATCCAAATTTTAGTCAAATCAACTTTTAAAGAAGGGATCAATTGCCCTATTGTTGTCAACCTTTCAGATGAAAGATTCATTAATGCCAGAGAAGGAAATCTTGGTATAATTGAAGGCAATTTAGCTTATACCAAACTTCTATTTACATACTATCCCAAGTACTGTATCTCACTTAAAGATGCAAACTTTAATGATGCTTTAAGCTTGCATTCTCAGGTCAAAAGAAACGAACTATTTAAACTAGGTAACTATATCATATGCATTTATTACCAAGCTCTATATACAATCACAAACTCTAATTATGGCTATATCTACAAAAATAAATGAATGATCAAAATAGATCAAGAATGTAGAGGAATAGCGAGAATTGTTGAAGCACAAATTCAACAAGCACAAATTCCAGAAGAATATGAAATTCGTTTTGGAAAAACACAAGAAATAGGAAGTTCTAGTAACAATCCTAGACTTTCATTAGAATATGGGAAAAATTCCATAAAAAAGTGCTTGTCGCATAGATATTCCAAAAGAATTCCTGAAACATCTAACATTACAAAGATTGCAGGAAGAATCTTTAATGGAATAAAATGGATGAAACAAGAAATCCTTATACAAACCAGTTCCACAACCAACCATGTCAAAAGCATTATCTTAGAAGGATTGTCAATATATGAAGGAACTCCTTATACGTATAAAACCTTTGAAGGAAACAACTATAATTGTACAAAAATGGTAGAATTACCAATACAATCAGAATAACCGTTCCTTGCTACCTTACTCCTAGGAAACCTGTTCCTTAACAGTCCAAATGACTATAGTATAGGAAAATAAGGGATAGAACAAAGTTACAAAATGAGACTAGTTTCTTTCCAAGGATATATGCCTAAAGAAACAACTTTTGGAGTATCAGTCTTCATAGAAATAACCATCTATAATACTAAATTAACAACTTGTTGTCAAATAGATAACGGATCAAAAGCTAGCCTAGCAAAATCCTTTTTAATTAAGGATTGGAATATCAACAAAAACAATATATCAATGATTGGTATTACAGGTGTTAAAGAAACACTGTCACGGTCAAAAGAGAATGTAGAAATAATTGTAGGATCAAAAATTGTTTCTATAAACAAATTATTTGCATATGATAAACTAGAAACAAATTTATTAGTAGGAAATGATTTTCTACAATAATTTCAAGATTATCATCAAACAATATATATGATAAGTCTAAAAACCCCTTGTGGACATTTTTTTAAAGTCCCAAGAAAACAATATCCTTATATTTTAGAAAAAGATAAAGGAATTTTTAAGAAAAAATATTTAGAAAATATCATGTAAATGTCTTAATCTAGAACAAATTAAAGAAAATTTACAAAAATCTTATGGTGAAAATCCCTTATAAAAATGGGAAAAGAATCAGGAACGAGCAATTTTAACCCTTAAAGATCCCAGTATCATCATTAGGGTAAAACCAATGCTTTACAACGAAGATGCTAAAATTGTGTCCAAGATCCAACTGAAAGATTTAATTAATCTTAAGATAACTAGAATAAGTAAAACCCCTCATAGTAGCCCAACATTTATGGTAAGAAACCATGCTAAAATAAAAAGAGAAAAAGCTCGAATGGTCGTAAACTATAATGAACTAAACAAAAATTGTATTTTTGATGGGTATTTTATCCCTAATAAAAACAATCTTATAAACCTGGCAAAAGGTGAAACCTATTTTTCAAAATTTGATTGTAAAAATGGGTTTTGGCAAATAAAATTAGCAGAAGCTTCCATCCCATTAACAACATTCAGTACACCCAATGGACATTATGAATGGATGGTAATGCCTTTTGGGTTAAAAAAATGCCCCTCAAATCTTTCAAAGAAAAATGGATACAATATTTTCTGGAAAGGATTTTTTAATTGTTTATATAGATGATATATTAATATGTTCTAACACATATCAAGAACATTTAACCCATCTGAAAATATTTTTGGAAATATATTTTTAAAATGGCATTATTTTGAACCAAAAAAGGCAGAAATAAAAAAAAAAAGAAACAGAATTCCTAGGAATGATTATATCAAAAAACGGAATAGAACTACAAACTCACATCTCAAAAAGATTGTAGAATTTCCTGATAAATTAACAATAAAACAAGAAATACAGAGATTTATAGGATGTCTTAATTATGCAGGAGAATTCATCCCAGATCTAGCAAAGAAAAGAAATATTTTACAAAAATTAATTAGAAAGTCTAATAGACTTGGATGGACGGATGAACACACTCAGTGTGTAAAAGAATTAATAAAGGAATGTTCTAAGTTACCAAAGCGTAGATTACCAGATGAAAATGATAACTTGGTATTACAAATAGATGCCTCAGATTATCATTGGGGAGCATTGTTACAAACAGATTTAAATGAAATATGTAGATACACCAGTGGTACCTTCTATGAAGCAGAAACAAGGTATTCCACAAATGAAAAAGAATTGTTAGCAATTGTCCGAGGAATTAGAAAATTTTCAACTTTTCTTTTACCTAAATAGTTTATTATTAGAACTGATAACACATAGGTATCATGACTAATATCCAACAGACTTCCATCAGAACCACAGTACAAGAGATTGCATAGATGGCAGGTTTTTTTTTATCATTTTATTCTTTTAAAATTGAGCATATTAAAGGAATAAATAATTCTCTTGCAGATTTTCTCTCAAGAAATGTCCAATATGGAAAATAGAACAAAAATTCTTGTTAACAGAATATTTGAAAGAATGCAACAAGTGGAACAGTCCATTGATGACAAAAACCACAAATTGTTCAATATTCGAGATGAATTAGCTGGCTTGTCTGAACAAGCAAGAAAGATGCAGTACGAGATAAATCAGCTTAGCACAGAGCAAGCTGAAAACATGAATGAATTCTTGTTATTATGTGAACACTTGGATACATGTCCAAAAAGGAATTCCAATCCTAAAGGGAATATTAATCCCAACAAAATGGTAGGAGATGTCCCATTAGCACCTAGTGCAAAAAACTTCTCATTGGTAAGCACGGATATTCCAAAACCTGGGTCTAAGGAAAAGGGTAAAAGCCGAGCAGAATTAAAAGATGCTAATTCTTCGTAAGAAGAAAAAAGCACAATCTCACCTAAAGATGAAAAAATTATCTCTGGGAAACAAGATAGTAATACTAACAAAGTTGTTGTTCCATCAGGAACAAAAGTTTTTTCCTCTTTTCAGGTAGGAAAACAACATCCAAAGGAAGAAGAATATCTGGCCTTCACAAGACAGATATACAATCTGCAAGAAAAAAGTGGAGAAACCTTCGGAGTTCTAGGAACCACTAGTCTGTTTCCAAGGATTTCGATATTTCCAAATGGAACACCGAGCTTCACAGCTCAATTATTTGAATTTGGATACCTAGATCGGGTTTATGCTTAACCAAATTTACAGGAAATATCTCAATTACCATCACAACTGGTAGAAGCAGTACGACAATATGCTAAAGGTGACGGAATTTATTGCCGATTCTTTAGCGTAGCCATGGAAAGTAAAGATGTACAATTATATTTCCCAACTAGTAATTATATTACAGTGAAAAAATTAAAGGACTTCAATGTCAAAGCAATAGGTGTAGAAAAGAAACTACCTTATCTAAATAAAAAATGGATACAAACCAAAAGAGCCTTGGGAATTAAAGCCTTATATTTTATTTTCAAAAGATTCTATAATGAAGATTATCAGGTCATAGACAAAAATTCAAATTGGATTTTAATGACAAAAGGGAAGTCCAAGTCCAAAATACTAAAGGAAAAGATCCTTGAATTCGAGCTTCATAAATTCGAAGCAACTGAAGAAACATAGAAGCTTGCCTGCAAGTTTCTAGATCACAAACACTCAGACAAAGATGGGTCTGAATAAATAAGACAAAACAACAGTAAAGATAGCAGCGATGTAGACAGTCAAAATAGACAAATATAAAACGTAAGCACTTACGTCATGAAGAAAGAGACATAAAAAAGAATCTTATCTCTTTAAAAGCAAGACCCAGCTGGTAAAAAGACATCAACATCTTGTCGGAACATTATTGAAGGACGATAAAAATAAATTATACAATTTTAGGGGTAACCCGACAAAAAGAAAAATTGTAATGAAGTCCCTCCTTAGATCTATAAAAGGAGAAGACTCAACCAGACAAGGGAGACTACATTTGCTCCAAAAAAAGGAAACAACCATTCGAGAAAAAATGTTAGGTACCTTAAAGAAAAGAGAGTAACTCCTCCCGTCTGGGAAAAGTACTTTAATATTAAAAAGTGTATGTAAAATAGTGTGTAAGGTCACTCTTATGTAACAATATTATGGAATAAAGAGTTTTTGTTTGAATATATCTCTTGGAAAAATCATCAAAAAGCCATAAGTGAAGGTTGTGATCTTCTGCCCAACAAGTGAACAACTATAATAGCCATGAAAAGACGTAGGGTCATGAAAGGCGAAAACTGTGTGGCACTTTACGGAGAACTGCTGCGGCGGTGATAAATCTATTTGATGAACAAGAAGAGAGAGGTATACACACATAAACTCTATATTCTTTAACGTTGTTATCATAGGAGTTAAACATATACTTGTTTTAAGTACTACTCTGAAATATAAAGTACTGAGTACCTATAGGGAATCAAAATATTATCATGTTTGTAATAATCAAACACAACCCATAAGTCATTCTAATAGCATAAAATGAAACATATTCACTATCATTTACACTTAGTAAGAAAAAGAGCATGGAAACATCACATAGCTCTGTACAACCTGGACAAATCTATACAAGATTTAGAAAAGGCTTTTTTATCTGTAAGCCAAAAATCTATAAAATTTACTGTAGCAATCCATGAGATAAAATGATAAGAATACAAGAGTATTTTGTATACATAAATGCAAAAGGTATATTTAAAACAAATGGCACTCTTCATAAAAGTCATTGCTCCTTATTGATGTTATCGATTCTAGATCTGAATCAATTTCTTGTCTAGCAATTTTTGATATTTTTACTCATTTTTTGTTACATTCATAACTTTTGTGTCCTTCTTCTCCACAGTTGTAGCATTTACATTTATCTGCAGTGTTGGTTCTTTTAAAAGTATTTTTCTTTCTATAATACCGTTTTTTTGCTATGTAGTTTTTTCTTGAAATAATTTTTCTTTTGATTAATCCTTTCTGATTCTTTCTTCTTTTTTATAGGATCTATCATTACATCCCCATTGGGTTGCTGCATTTGTATCTAGGTAATATATTTAGGTGCTGATTCTTTTAGCTTTTCTTTGTACGTTATGAGCCATACAAAGTTGTCCAAGCCTATAGTTTAAGAAAGATATTCTTTGTCCAAGAGTATCTCTTTCAATGTTTTCCTTTCCATATTCTTCTCTAAAGTATTTAGCCCAAAAGCCTGGTAATTTTTGAAAATATTTTTCCTTTTAGCTTTTCTTTGTACGTTATGAGCCATACAAAGTTGTCCAAGCCTATAAGTTTAAGAAAGATATTCTCTGTCCAAGAGTATCTCTTTCAATGTTTTCCTTTCCATATTCTTCTCTAAAGTATTTAGCCCAAAAGCCTGGTAATTTTTTGAAAATATTTTTCAAGGTATGGTAGCATTTCTTTACTATTATCAAATATTTTTAGTAATATTCTCCGAATTCACATGTGTATTCTTGAATATAACTCATTTTGCAGATTTGCAATTTTTCTAATTGTTCTTTTGCTATGATTCTTAATTTTCTCTATTTTGAGATGCGCGTCCTTCGCCACCTAGGAATTCATTTCCTACGAACTGTACAAGGTTTCTTATTCCTTCTTGAATGGATTTTTTGAATCCTTCTATGGCTTGATTTTTGATGATTCTTTTCGCATCGTCATATAATCCCAGTATGCCAATTGCTTACTTTACCAGTGTAAGTGTTTATCGCAATGATATATTTTTCTTCTTCTATGTAATTAATTCCTTTTCCTAGTAGGAAGAAAAGAAATATGTTTTGTGCCCATACATCCAAATCTAGCGTTGGTTCTTTTTTACAATCTAGGTTAAGAAATTGGGTTGTTCCTACATCTCCTATTGGGAGTCTGTTTGGCATGTATTTAGATTTATTGCTATTATGATATTGACTCATGAAGTCTTTACTTCGTTTTGCTTTAGGTACAAAGTTTCGTCCTATATTTTCGGGATCTAGTTCTTCTTTTAAGGTGTTTGTTCCTTCCCCTGTAACAAAGTTTCCTTGGGGTCCTCCTATATCTCCTTTGATTGGTAGAACTTTAAATTTTTTATCAAAAATGTCAAGGTCTTCTAAAGCATCAACTAGTTCATTCATTTTTCTTCCTCTTTTTTATTCAGGGTCTTTCCTCGTTATGGATTGTTCTAATTCATTTTTCTCTTCTAGAGTCTCTTCACTAGATTGTTTTAGTTCTTTACTTTTTTATTTTTTCAAAAAATCTTGAATAAGTTTTTCATCAAGACTACCATTTTGATATGAATTTTTACTAGAAAATTTGTCTGCTAAGAGTTCATTTATGTATTTTTGACTTACTCTTTTGTCAAATTTTTCTATTTTTTCTATTAGATTCGTAATTTTTCCAGGAATATTTTCTTTAATAGATTTTATTTCTATTTCTATTTATTTTAATCTTAAGGCTATTTGCTTATGACTTTCTATTAGGTCATTTAATATATCTATAGCTTCTTTTAAGCTCATTTCGACCTTGTCTCGGGTTTTAGCCTGAGTTTAGCTTCTAGTTGTTGATTTATTTCTAAAAATTATAGATTTGTCATTTTATTCAGATAAATAATAATCAGATGTACTCATGTTATCTATTACTATTTATGAATAGTCATGTATTGAAAATTCTTCTTTGAATTTTTCTTGAATGATTAGTTGTATTATTTTGTCTTTTAGGTCTTTATTTAAGTTGATTACCTTCAGTATAGTTACTAAGGTTTTTTCTTCTAAATACCATAAAGGTTTAATCATCTAGCTATGATACCAATAAGGGGGCTGTGATGTATCTTAATACATGGTATGCGGAATTTGTATGCCAGGAGATGTCCCATTAGCACTTAGTGCCGAAAACATCTCACTAGTAAGCACAGATATGCCACAATAAGGGGGTTGTGATGTATCTTAATCCATGGTATGCAGAATTTGTATGCATTAGAGTATCAGTCTATGCAGTCCAAGAAACTATATAAAAATTCTTGACTATTTCAATTCTTATGCAGGCGGACTACCGCTAGTTTAAGATGCTGAATTGCTAAATCTCTAACTGGGCGGACTACCGCCAGGTTGCTGATCTTATTATTATTATTATTTTTATTAATACCAAAATATCTTCGATACAAACGATAATGAAATCCATGTATGGGTTGAAAATATCATTCATGATTTTCTGAAATTCAGAAGGGGCATTTTTCAAACCAAAAGGCATGACATTCCAATAGTATTGTCCAAATGGATCATTAAAAGCTGTCCTATAAGCATGCTCTTTAAAGATCTGAATTTGCAAATATCCTGATTCTAAATCAAATTTGGAAAATATATTGGGCTCATAAAATCTAGACAAAAGTTCTCTTTGTTTGGAATAGGATACCTAATCCATTTTAAAAACTTGTTTAAAGGTTTGTAATTAATAACTAATCTGGGGAATCCTCGTTCCCTCTCAGCCGCGTTATTAACGTAAAAGGCTATGCAAGACCAAGGGGACTTGGAAAGTTTAATCAAACCCTTTTGTAAGAGATTATCAATCTTAGTTTTGCAAAATTCTACTAACTCAGCGTTCATTTGGCAGGGCCGAGATTTAGTAGGGATATCATCCTCACAAAGGCCTTCTTCATATGGAAGAGTTACAATGTACTTCTTTCTATTCGAAAAAGCACTGGGTGATCTGCACAAATATCAATGGCAATTGCTCGGAAATCAATTTAATATTTTCCTTCACCTTAGCAGATTTCAGAGAATCAAATATATTCATACTGAATAGCTCAAGTTGTAAAGAATCCATATGATTCTGTTTCATATTTATCAAACCATTGATATCTCTTGTTACCGGATCTGTAACAAAAGAATAAGTAATTTCATTATCTTTATAAGTGGCAGAAAATCCTTTTGAGTTAATACTTGTAAAGGATAAATAGCGTTTATAAACGGGGTTCCAAGTATGATTGGAGGTTATAATTGATTTTTTACTAAAAAGAATAAATGAGGAATGCTGACTTTATTCTGGCAAATTTTTGTATTAGGCAATTTATATTTTATATCTAAAGCATGTCCTGATGCAGACTTGACCAACTGAGTAGTTTTTTGAAAATATTTCGTTGGCACTAAGCCTTCTTGAATACAGCTAATATCTGCACCTCTATCAATCATGGCAATGTTAGTAATTGAAAATTTTTTATCAATTAAAATAGTACATTTAACATACCATTTATGAGTAGTAATAATTTGCATCATTCCTAAAAACATATCTTGTTTAGGGTCCAAATTGACAGGTTCTTCTTCAACATGGTATTCAGCAATACCTTTATTTTTTTAAAACCTTTTTTCAGAATTATGCGTGTCAATCTGAGTAAATCTATGATCACAAATCATTGATTTTGCTTTAGAGATTTAATCTCTTTTATCAAATTCTCAACTTCAATTTTTAAATCATCGAAGGAAGAATCTTTTTCAAAAAAAGTATTTCTTTTTAAAAGACGATCATCAACCTATTTTAAAGAGTAAGGAGCTGAATATTCAAAATAATTTAAATCGTTCTTCTTGATTTCAAAAGTTTAGAAGAACTTGAACTAGCTTCGCTAGAAGTAGCCAAATTAATGATTTTTTCACGAATCTTGCTATCAGTAACTTCCTTTAAAATCTTAATCACATTATCAGAAGTGATTGTATTCATATTAAAATCTTGAAATTTTGATTGAAGTTTATAAATTTCATCATCTTCACAACTTCAAACATTACCTTGGCAAGTAGTGCAAGGACTATCACAATTTTTATCATTATCAGATAAATCAATTAATTCAACATCAGAACCTGAATCCGACTCGTAATTGTCATCAGAACCTTAAGTGTATAACAAACGATACACCTTTCGTAGGTTTCTCCATCAAGCTCCAAAGTTTTCAACTTATCTAACGTGCAATTAAGGGCAATGTGGCCAAGTTGACCACATTTGTAACATTTAATCTTAGAAAGGTCTCATCCAGATCTATCCTTGGTAAATCTACCAGATTTATGAGAGCTTTTTCTAGCTTTGCGTTCTTCTTTGGACCTTCGTCTAGACCTCATTTTCATGTTGGAACCTTCAGTTCTAGAGGACTTGGAATATCTATCCTTATTTCCACTTTTAGCAGTAGGATCGGGTAAACTGAACTGCGTACAAAAGTCTCCCAATTGAGATTTCTCCCTAAGTTTATCCATTTTAAGTTGTCCAGCCATATGTAGTTCGTTCCACAGGTTCAAACCTTCTTGTGTTCAAGTTCCTATAATTATACCATAAGTATAATACTTATAAGGGATTTCACCATGACTGCCTCTTAGAGCTTTAAAAACTCTTTCAACAAATAAAGGGTGAAGGTCATCAATAAACTTAGATTTCCAATACTCAACTTTATTTTCGGGTAATTCCATGACCCTACTAAGGAAAGTATCTTTGTACCATCTGAAATATCTCAAGGTCTGACATCTTAGACTGTTAAGGAGGGTACAAACAGTTTCATGCTGATTGGTAAATCTTCCATTAAAATGCTCCAAAATGGTGTGGACAAAGGTATAAACAACATCTTCTTTGTTTTTTACTAGAGCCATTCCCAGATTATCAACACCTTCATCAGTACACACCACATTAATAATGGAAGCTTTCTCTTCCATATTTAGATAGTTATCCCACCAGCCTCAAAGCTGGCCAGTAAAACCTGCAACAATCATCTTGCAGTTAGTCCTGTCCGTGTTTATAACACTTTTAATCTTGATCCAAGGCAAGGTATATTTTTAGGAATGATGCAAATTGTTACTGCTCATATGTGGTATGTTAAATGTACCATATTAATTGACAATAGCTTTTCCATAACTGATATTGCTATGATTGATAATATCTTGTCGGCCAAAGAATTACAGGATGCGGAAGATTTCCTGCAACAAATGAAAGCCACGGATAAAGGCAAAAACACGACATAAAGGAGATGACCATGTGAAGGCAAGCCCACTCAACAGGAGATACACTGTTGCTCGGAGCCCACCTAATAGTAGAAACACTATTCATAAACACTAGATACACTATTTAGGGACCTATATAGTGGGACCCCTTTTATTGTACATAGATTTATTATGTTTTTATTTTTTTATATATATGCTTTAGTCTTTCTTCAGAGAAGGGCATCAGAAAAAATTAGAAACACTCTATCTTTTAATAGTTGTAAATCTTTTGTAAAGACTTCCCTTTGTAGCACTGTTCCGATCTTCAAATATAAATAAATCGGTCAGTTCTTCAGAGTCTGTTGGATTTTGGTGACGACCGTCCTTATAAGGTATTTTTATTTTTCATTCTTTCTTTTTAGCACTGTCTCTCCTAGCCAGGACTATGTCCGACTAAAGATCTCATATATATGTTGAATAACTAACTTCTCTCCTAAATAGACCATGAACAGATCAAAGCTTTATTTAAATATAAAGGTATTTTAGTATGGGTTCTTGACTTGGTTCTGAGATCGAGGTACAATTAGATATAGTACTACTCTTATTGGCTATGCCTTAGTGGCTCCGTCTGGCCAGTCGTGTTTCATAGCCCGATTAAAGAGTTGAAAAAGGGCGCCTTATACCCGGTTAGAACTTCCAGACACATTAGCTCAATAAGAAGTATGTATTAGATTTTTGATAGACCCTTTGCTCAGGTAAAATTATCACCATTCAGTCTGAGAAGCTATACCAAAATTCTTATGTATTTCGATTCTTTCGTACTACTACTACTACTACTACTATTAAGGAGTTGAAAAAGGGCATCTTATACCCGGTTAGAACTTCCAAACACATGGGCTCAATAAGAAGTATGTATTAGATTTTTGATAGACCCTTTGCTCAGCTAAAATTTTCACCATTCAGTCTGAGAAGCTATACCAAAATTCTTAGATTTTTGATAGACCCTTTGCTTAGGTAAAATTTTCACCATTCAGTTTGAGAAGCTATACCAAAATTCTTGTGTATTTCGATTCTTTAGTACTACTACTACTACTACTACTACTAGTGGCTGAGAGAAAGCGAGCAACACCTTCTACAGGTTGGGCGGAGCTTAAAGAAGCAAGCCCCTATCAGAGCCCCTATAGGTTGAGATAGACGCATCAGATATAGGATATGGAAGTATCCTCACACAATATTGTCCGGTTACTAAATGAGATTATATTATTCAATTCTATTCGGGTAAATGGAACATTGCTCAGAAAAATTATGCAATCATAGCAAAGGAGATTTTGGCAATAGTAAAAGAGCGTTCTAAAATTCCAAGGAGATCTTTACAACCAAAAGTTTTTAATAAAAACTGATTGTCAGGCTGTTAAATTTATGTTTCATAAAGATTGTAAACATGATGTTTCTAAACAAATGTTTGCAAGGTGGTAGGCTTTGTTAGCTCCATTTGATTTCGAAATACATTATAAAAAAGGAATTGATAATAGTCTTCTGGATTTCTCACAAGAGAATATTTAAACTAATCTCCTCTTCTTATTTTGCAGAATGAGACCTACTTGGCCCCACCAGGAAGGAGAAGAGGACATGGAGGCCGAGGTAATATCCTGGCCCAGCTAGGAAATCAAAAATTGGTAGCAACAAACATTGCTACAACATCTGATCTTAATACAGATCACATGTTATACAAAGAGTGTATGAATTTTGTTAACAGAGCAAAGGAGTAATACTCTACAAAAGAGTAAACATAGTTCTTCACATCCTGCTCAATTATACTCCTCCACTCTTACAGATGATGAGGGCATTGAGGTGTTTAATAAGAACACTAAAAAAGAAGTTATACTTCTCCTGGAATACAGTGATTTGAAATGGAAAGATGGCCCGTGGAAATTAATGCACAGGTATCTTGACATGGCATCATATGCTACCCTAGCTTTTAAATATAGAATGCACTATGAGATAATACTCTCATCGACAGGGTCATGAGAATTTCAACATTTTTACCCAACAAATACTAGAAAAGTTTATAACTTTTCAAAAATTATAATTAAGAAAACTATGACTCCTGAAGATTGGGGAATTAGCACCCTGAAAGACATGGATTATATCCACCCCGAGCAAAATATTACAGTAAAATATAATTACTAGGATTACAAGGAAAGTTTTTATAAAACTTTTTTGTATGAGAATGCTAATACAAAGAATTCGTGATTCATTAAAATATGCTCACATACGGCAAAACAACAGATACAAACTTGGTTTTACCAATGGTGGACTTTATATGGTCCCTCTTTAACTATCCTCCCCGAACCATATAAGATTTTATATACTGAATGGGTTGATGTATCTCCTAAATTAATAAGTTTGGAAAAAGAAAACATAATAATAATAATATTATTATTATTATTAATATTATTATTATTATTGTTATTATTATTATTATTGTTAATTAATATTATTATTATTATTATTATCAATATTATATTATGGTACTATACCTCACAAAGGAATAGTTGCTGACAACTCCGTCAAGCATATTGCCAGGAGAATTTCCATTCAAGATGGAAATAAAGAAGAAATGATAAAACAGTATTTGGAAGAAGTCAGAAAGAATCTACTTCTTAATATCACTCACTATGAAAAATCAGACACCTCGATGAGGAGTGAAACGAGTGATGATGGCTACCACCACGACCTGTCAATGGCTTCAAGGTCCATGAAGCCTTCCGTGGTCTTCTCAAAGTTTGGGTCTTCGATGATACCTATTGGAACAAGGACTACGAACTGCACCACGGTTCGTAGTGAGGACAACAGCCCGTGATTGTATCCGTGGTCTTCACTTGGATTCCAACATTCTTCCAACTCTTCCTTGCTTTCACACTGGTTCCACTCCACGGTAGGTACCACGGTCCGTGGTAAGAGCTACGACCCATGGAACCTTCCGTGGTTGTCACTTGGTTATTACTCCTCTTCATCTTCTCAAGGCCTACACTGCTTCACTTTCACGAGCTCAACCACAGACTGTAATAGAGGTCACGCTCCGTGAAGTTGACCGTGAACTGTACTTCAATCATCATCATTTTGCAGCTTCTTTTCCATTTTCTATACCAACCAGACTTTTGCCTACACATTCAACAAACCTATCAAAATAGTACAAAATTTCACTTAATTCCAGTGTTAGTTCATTGTTCTTATGCGTCAAATGTGCCACGATTTCACGACACATCAACACCCTCAACTTAGAACCATTACTTGTCCTCAAGTGATGAGCAAAACAAATAGAATCAGTCGTCACATCATTTACAGAGTTATGACCCTCCGCAACAACTATTTCAAGCACGATTTGTAACCCAACCTCTGAATCTAACATGTAAGGATCAATACATGACATCTCATTACTTTCAGTCAATCATACTTATGCCTGCAAATTATCAGCTCACATAATCTACTTTCAAATGCAACCACTGTGTCCTCACACCAAAAAAGTCGCTCGCTCATAATAGTAGGGACTAAGTACTACGCTCACGCTCTCACCGAATTTCTAACATTAACAACAAACTACCATAGGCTTTCCCTTACTTTCTACGCTTTACCTTTCAAACACCCTGAATAGGATCACTGTAGGACTTTATCGGCTTGTAACATAGGTTCGGTGCTAGGGAATAGATATTTGGTTTTGTGAGTGACATCCCTTAGTTTTCCAAAATGTCCTTTTCACATACTCTTTTCTGAGTGATTCCCTCTTTTTATTTTTTCAGCCCGATCCAGTAGCTATTTTTTTTTATATATCATTTTTTATATGCACTTAGCTCACTAGTCGAACCTTCTTTTTCCCTTCTTCTTTCTATTAGGGTTGCAGTGACACTCAAATTAGGCTTTTAGCCTGAGTTGTGATATCGTACCTTCGGAGAACCAAGGATATGATATATGTTGGGTTAAGAACAAAGACTGATTTAAGGCTCAAATTGGGTTCAAGCGAAAAGCTTTTCATTTGGTTCTTTTATTTTTGGCTTTTTACTGGTTTAACAAAACTGGCCTACTGATCCTTTCCTATCCAGTTATTCTTAGATTCAAGCAAGACTACTTGGGCAAGTTCTAGTTTCTGCTCCTAGTGTTCGACTTCAATCGAAACTTACACACACACTACACATGATTGCATTTTGTTAGTTTCTTGGTTCACCAATTAATTTGTTAGATAATCCATGTTCAACATATCAGTATCTAAGATGTCATCTAAAGATCCTAACAGTCAAACTCATATGAAGGTTCTCAATTTTCATAGATTAGCTACTGCACAGCTTAACACAAAACAACCAAAACAATAGGTTACTCACCACCCCCTCCCCAAATAAAAAGGACTTTGCCCTCAAAGTCGATATAGAACAATCAAATACACAGGCTATGAGTAGGGATCATACCTACAACGCTCTAGGAGCCGGTCGTCGGATCAACATTGGCACCCTTATCAATAGGTGCACTCTCAGAACTTGGGACATGATCGGTTTGGTCCTCATTAGTAGGAACAGGTGTGCCACTACCAGAAGCTCCAACTAAGGTTGCATCTCGTTGTTGCTGTTCAAGGGATTCCTTTATCCTGAGCTTCCCTCTTTGATGCTCTACGAGCTCTGTTTTCTTGCCTTCTTGCCTCTCTAGCTGGGTCAGTAGGGGTCTCCTCATTAAGTTCTCCATCTTTGTGTTTTCTCTTGCCGGATTTACTCGTGGGGGGTACTCCCCAAAGTTCATTGAATGTTTGAGTGGAGGGTGCCTGACTTAACATTTGCATCACTGACTCTGGCATGACCGGAGTGGGCACCTGTACTGGCTTTTCAGCAAGCTTAGCAATTTGAGTGCTCATCTCGGCCAACTGGGCTCTGAACACTTCAGTATTTGCTGAACCGGTAGCCTGGAAGCGATCCTAAAAAAGGTTCTCCAAACCATCCATTCTGTCATTTAAGACCGATAAAGGTACCTGGAGTCTAAGAGGCTGAAGCTGGAGGTGGTGGTGCCTTTGTGGATGGCTGTGATGACCCTCCCTGTTCTGGAGCTCTATTGCATGTGGGATGTCAAGTGGGACATGTGGAACAACAACTAAAGTACCCACAGTGGCAGACTTTGCGCCAAAGAGACGGTTTGTGACATCATTGATTTTAGAAACCTGGGTTAGTCTGAATGCTTCAGCCCATCTGTTAACTAGACTGTTCAGAGGAATGTTCGCTCCTCGACATAATTTCCCTATCAAACAGGGAAAAGGAAGTGCAACTCTCTCATTTAGCGCCCCATCTCTCATCTCGATTGATATTATCCATCCCACATTGACCGGGTAACCTACCATAAGACATGCTACCAACGAAGCCAGGGAAGGTGACAAAGTGTTATCATTAGTTGTCGGTTGCAATTGCACTCGGACAATAGCCCACCAAACCTTGGCTGGAAAAGACAGCGAAGATTTAGTGATGAGTGTTGGAGTTGTGGTGACCCAAACTGCATTTTCTCCATCTATGGCAATCTGCTTTGCATTCCAGCGTAAAACCCTTTCTTGAGAAGTCTGATCTTCCATTGTAGTATCACTAGTGACCTCATGATGTTTGCCCTTGAAAAGGCCAACTGAAGTTGGTGCAGAGTATTCCGGGCCGTACAACATTATGCTAATCGACGCCTCAGAAATATCTATTGATTTACACATAACTATGATTGAGTTGAGTGGACCCTAAGTAATAGCCATGTCTTTCTATCCACGTTTCGTGGCCTCTGTATCCGCAGCAAAATTCATCAATGTAGCTGCATAAGAGGAATAAAATTCTCTGGTCAGGTGGCAAAAGTATTCACCAGGTGCATTGTCCATCTAGTCGAACTGATGGAGTTGAAATATCCGATAGATGTCCGAAAATGCTTTGATATCAGCTACCACAACCCTAGTCTCAAGCATGATTGATCGATTTTTGAAGGCCCCAATTTAGTTCACAATACCATTGTCGAAGAACTCTTTAGACCGGTTGACAGTCAATCAGTTGTGGTCTCAATGCAGGGTTAGGTTCCTGAGTGTTCACATACATCACCATGGTATCATCATCAGTGGTTTCCTCTTCATCCTCTCTATTAACTACTTCCTCTCATAGTCCAGTTGCAGCTTCTATGGTAGCCACAGGTGGAGAGGTACTTTTGTCGCCCTGAGAACCGTTTTCAAATTCAGCACTGCCCCCCGAGTCATCTGCAGATTGGTTATCACCAGCAGCATCAGTTTGACTTCCCGAGTTTTCCCTGTTATTAGAACTATTACCTCCCTCTTCAGATTGAGGATGAGAGTCTTGGAGAATAGCTCTCCTAGACAATGATCTAGTAGCCCAAGGCGAGTGATCTTCAAGTGTAACATTTATTTGCACCTCAGACCCAGTCGCTTTGGAGTCGTCATGACCCTCTGATTGTGAAGCGGTGACGGGGGCAGGTTTGTTAGCATTCTTTCTTTTGTGACCCATTGTACCTGAGAAGCAAAACACCAATTCAGTACAATCATCAATAAAACGACAAACTAGTGGGTACTCAGATTTCCCTTGTGTAATATCATCATGACGCCTTGCCTTAAGAATGCCGTCACCTAATCTATCATCGCGAAGGGCCACAGAATCAAAAGACTAACACAAACTAAGTACATAGGGTGTGCAATTTTGGAGAAGTCTTTGATGAAATGCCTATAGAATCCGGTGTGTCCTAGGAATCTTCGAACACCCTTCACACAGATTGGCGGAGGTAATTTTTCAATCACCTAAATCTTAGCCTTGTCGACCTCAATTCCTTTATGTGACACCTTGTGTCCAAGGACTATGCCTTATTTTACCATGAAGTGGCACTTCTCCCAATTTTGCACTAAGTTGGCTTCCTCACATCTCTGTAAAGCCCTGCTAAGATTCAACAAACAGTCATCAAAAGTATCACCTACTACAGAGAAGTCATCCATAAATGCCTCTAGAGTTTCCTCCACCATGTCTGAAAAGATGGACATCATACACCTTTGGAATGTGGCTGGTGCATTACGTAGCCCAAATGGCATGCGTTTAAACACAAAGGTGCCATAAGGACATGTGAAGGTGGTCTTTTCCTGATCTTCAAGTGCAATTGATATCTGGTTGTAGCCAGAGTATCCATCTAAGAAACAGTATCATCCTTTACCTGCCAACTTGTCAAGCATCTGGTCCATGAAAGGCATGGGGAAATGATCCCTCAAAGTCCACTTGTTCAACTTCCTATAGTCCATGCACAGTCGCCATCCAGTGACTGGTCTCTGTGGGATTAATTCATTCTTGGTATTTTCCACCACAATCATACCTCCATTTTTAGGCACATAATGCACTGGACTGACCCAGTGGCTATTAGAGATAGGGTAGACGTCCCCAACATCTAACCATTTGATAATTTCTTTCTTAACCACCTCTTGCATAGGTGGGTTTAACCTCCGTTGGTGTTTAATACTCGAGGTGCAGTCTTCCTCAAGCTGAATCTTATATGTGCAAATACCTAAAGGTAACCCAATTATATCTGCAATGGTCCAGCCAATGGCTCATTTGTATCTTTTTAGCACCTTGATAACCTCTTGTACCTGCTCTTCATTCAAATCTGCAGCCAATATCACAGATAAAGTGTTATTAGTAGCCAAGAATACATACCTGAGGTGAGTGGGTAACTGTTTCAGCTCTAACACCGATGGCTCCTCAATTGATGGTTTCGCTGGAGGGCTTGGCCTGTTTTCCATGTCCAAGTCTAATTTCATTGAAGCATACGAGTATGCTCCCATACCCTGCAAGGCATTCACGGTCTTTACATAGTCAGACCGGAAATCAGCATCAAAGTTCATCAGTACTGCTGCTAATGTTTCAACAACCATTCTCTCTTTTATGGGTACCCTCATGTCTTCATCAGTGACCATCTATATTGCAGATATCACATTCATATCTCGTGGTTGTTTCATTGACTTGCAAATATTGAACCTTACCTCATCTATGTTGAGTTTGAACTTCAACTCTCCTCTCTCAGCATCCACTATAGCTCTTCCTGTGGCCAAAAAGGGTCTTCCCAAGATGATGGGAACCTCAAAATCCACTTCGCAATCTAGAAGCACGAAATCAGCTGGAAAGATTAAAGTGTCCACCTTTACCAGCACAACACACATGATTCCCATCGGCCTCTTTACTGACCTATCAGCCATCATCAGCCTCATTGCTGTAGGTTTTAGTACTCCCAAACCTAACTTTTTATAAATGGCTAAAGGCATCAGATTTATGCTAGCTCCCAGATTAGATAAAGCTTTTGCAAACTTGATTGACCCAATGGTGCATGGTATCATGAATGCATCTGGATCCTCCTTTTTCTGAACCAGAGATCTAGTAGCAATGGCACTGCAATGGTGAACATCGTTAGAAAAATCATGACTTACAGCTCTTTTCTTGGTAACCAAGTCTTTCATGAACTTGGCATATCCTGGCATCTGCTCCAGAGCTTCTACTAATGGAATGTTTGCTAAAAGTTGTTTTAGTATGGTGATGAATTTTGTAAACTTTCCATATTCTGCTTTCTTTTTTAGCCTTTGAGGGAAAGGAGGAGGTGGTCTGGGAATCTGCTGTAAGGGCAGGTTTTCCTGAACCTCTTTCTCTTTTCCTTTCACAGGTTGTGCTTTATGTTGAGCCTGTTGAGCTTCTTCCAGATCATCTACCTGTATAGTCTAATCCTCCTATCTACTAGCTTGCTCCATGACCTGTTCATACTTGGTACCTATAGAAATAGGGTCAGAAAGAACTTTACCACCCCTGGTGGCGATGGCTATGTAGTGTCCGTCCTTCTTGGGATTTTGAATGGTATCACTTGGTAGTGATCCATTCTTTCTCTGATTCAGTGAGGCTGAGATTTGCCCTAACTGCTGCTCTATTTGTTTAATGGAGGTGGTGTGAGAGTCCACCAACTAACTCATGCTCAAGAAGTCACCTCTAATTTCTTTCACCCCTGCGTCGGTTGACTAAACTTTCTGAAGTACCTTAGACTTCATGTCCTCAAGCTTAGACCCGCTAGAACTACCACTTGCTCGGTCTCTATTACCTGGAGGTATAGATACACAACTGCGATCATTCCTATACCTATCTCTGTTTTGCCAGTTTCCTTGCTCTCTATTTGCTGGCCTTTCATACTGACCGTCCTTAGCATAAGTCCAACCTTCATTTCCAAAATTGTAACCTTGATTTCCAGAGTTATAATTCTGGAAACCTCCTTGGTTCCCCAAATAATTAGCTTTCTCATCAATGTCGAGATCCTGATCTTCATACCTGTTCTGCTGTCCCACAGCATTCACCTTTTCAAACTTGCTAACAATGTGCTTTGTGAGTAGGTCTATTTGAGTCCTCATATGTGCCATGTCTTGGTCCCTTTCTTTTTCTCTCTTCCTCTGTTCAGCTGAAAGCTCAAATGTATACCCAAGCTCTCTTACCTCTGCATCTCTAGTTTACCATGCTTTGTTGTTCTTTGAGACCACATCGAATAGTTGCATGCTCTCCGCAAATGACTTCCTCATAAATGAGCCTCCACAAAATGTATCAACAACAGATTGAGTAACATAATTTAGAGACCTATAAAAGGCTTGTTTAAGATGTCGTTCTGTAAGATCATGGTTGGGGCATTTCTTCAACTTTTGGCTGAACCTCCACCAAATATCATGCATTGCTTCTCCTGGTAGCTGCTTGTGTGTGCTAATCTCGTCCTTCATCTACATCTCTTTTGATTCTGGGAAGAATCGTTCTAGGAAAGCTTCTTTCAGCTCATTCCAAGTTCTGATGGAGTCATCTGGCATCTCATTCAACCAGTTAATCGCCTCTCCAGTAAAAGAGACAATGGAAACAACCTCAATCTCATTGCTGTTTGGTTGACCCCAGGAATCTCTTGTGACTTATAGATAGACACAAAATTCATCAAGTGATGATTTGCATCATCACCAACTTCACCCCTAAACATACCTTTAAGGTTCAACAATTGAATCATAGTGCTGGTGATTATGAACTTAACACCTGGAGGTAGTGTAGGTAACACTATCGCTCCAGTGGTTCTAGCTCCATCCAAATATGCATTATCTTCATCATACATCATGTGCGCTGGATGCTGAGCTCTACCCCTTGGAGCTATTGGTTGGCGCTAGGGAGGGATCAATCCATCCACTCCTCTATTCTCATCTACCACCCTAGGTTGGTTGTTACCGTCGTTCTGTTGAACACCTCTTGCAGCAGCTTCAGCTTCTAGTCCCAACCTTTGTCTTTGTGCCTCCAGTTCCTATGCATTCACCATTTTTTGAAGAGTCCTTTCAAGTTTCGAGTCATAAGGGATCAATGGAGCTCATTCACTCTTGGTACTTGTCATACACAATAGCACTCACCTGAAAGATACACAAACACAAAACTAAATGTAAAATTAGGAAATATAACTACAAATAGAATAAAAGCAAGTAAAATACTTCTGAATTGAAATTCCCCAACAGCGATGCCAAAATTTGATACGTCCAAAATTACACTACAAATAAGAAGTGTAAACAGCTGTTGTCAATTACAGAACTCAACCATAGTTGACGTCGATCCCACAGAGAATTTCTTTACAGATAAAGTTTCACTGTCGCGTTTACACAATTGTCGTTACTATTTCCTAAACAAATAACACGGAAATTAAATTGGGTTTGATTGAAAAGTATTCTATCAGCAACACTTGCAGTCAAAACTTAGATACATAGTTCACAGAAGATCTCGTTGCAAGTTGATTGAGTTAGTTTAAAGAAACTTGGTTTTGTGTTCACTATGCCATCAATTATAATTCGCTCCCGTAAATTGAGTGTTAGGTAAATCAATGTTTATAGAACCTTTGCCAGTTGAATTAATCTAACGTTTCTCAGCCTAATCAGATAATATTCACTCTAATTCTCTCGAACTTAAAGTATTATCGATATTGGACTTCGCTTAATTTGATATGGTTTTAAAGATCTCTTCTCTCGAACTCCAACTTTAACTCCAATTCTTTAACTTAGTTTAGCTTTTTCCTATCTGATGCTTTTCTCTCGAACAACCACCAGATACAGGCCTGTCTAAAACGTGCACTCAATAGACTAAAATGATAATGAAAGTTGTAAACTACAGGTTGTAAACAAAGACTGCCTTTTACTAGTTTTACGGAATCGCAACTAGAATGTCGTCATAGATCCCACACACCCAGTCATGATATTTAGACACTCATATTTTCACGTAAAGAATCAGTACTGGATAATGAAACCAAGTTAATAAATACTTACAAAAATAATTGGTAAATCAACAACCACTTGATAATCTGATAATCGAAATCCAAACTTCAACTTGATAAAAAAAAATCTGAATCCAAAATCTAAAGCTAAAAGTAATACTCTGTTCTTAGTCGTAAAACATAGATAATGAATAAAAATTCAAAAACGACCTAAAGTAGTTCAAAATAGAATGTTAAAAGTGAGTCCTAATCGAACTAGGACTGAATTGTCGGGCATTTTCATGGCTACCACCACGACCTGTCAATGGCTTCAAGGTCCATGAAGCCTTCCGTGGTCTTCTCAAAGTTGGGTCTTCGATGATACCTACTGGAACAAGGACTACGAACTGCACCACAGTTCATAGTGAGGACCACGGCCTATGATGGTGTCCGTGGTCTTCACTTGGATTCCAACTCTTCCTTGCTTTCACACTGGTTCCACTCCACGGTAGGTACCACGGTCCGTAGTAAGAGTTACGGCCCGTGGAGCCTTCCGTGGTTGTCACTTGGTTATTACTCCTCTTCATCTTCTCAAGGCCTACACTGCTTCACTTTCACGAGCTCAACCACGAACCGTAATGGAGGTCACGGTCTGTGAAGTTGACTGTGAACTGTACTTCAATTAATCATCATCATTTTGCGGCTTCTTTTACATTTTCTTTACCGACCAGACTTTTGCCTACACATTCAACAAACCTATCAAATAGTACAAAAATTCACTTAATTCCAGTGTTAGTTCATAGTTCTTAAGCGTCAAAGGTGCCACGATTTCACGGCATATCAGGGGGTCTTTGCACATGAGTAGAAAGTTCTGAGGACTGTTATGAAGTAGAAGCTTTCTCAGGAGTTTTAAAATTCCTTTTTATCTGAATTATCAAAGCAATTAGTTCATCTAATTTTTTATCAAGTGAACTACTATGTTCACCTAGAACTTTAACATAAAGTCCCAAATAATTATTTTGAGAAATCAAATTATTAATCTCATTGATACTGACTGCCGCAACATCTTCTTCAACAATTTTTTGAAAGACAGTGAAAGTAATACCAATATTATTTGGTAAAATAAAAGATGTCTGAGGTGGACATATAATTTTGACAATATTACCAAATTCATCTTTATATGATCGTTCAAGGACGTTGATGAATAAGGGTAAATAGGTTGTTATAAACCAAGGTACAAAGAACATAATATGATTATGTAAAACACAAGTTTCATAAAATTCTTGAGAAATATTATTAGCTCATCAGCACTATAGGTGTCAAAAAACCAAGTTTTAAACCAGTTCTATTTATCACTAGAAAATTCATTTTGAACATATTTTCTTGCCAGGGAACCTGGGCTAAAGTCTATTTGATGTACATCCATCATTAAGTTTCATAAGAATTAAAATCCATTTCAGATGCAGAAGGAATATCCTTATCAGATTTTTAGATGATTTATCCTTAGCTCGGACAATATTCAATCAAGGATCAATTTTAATATTATCAACAGATATAACCGAAGGTATAGCATGCAAAGAAGCAGCACGATTACGAGCTGGACCATATAATGGTTCAACCGGTGAAATATGCTGGATAGTAAGAGATCTTCTATCAGAAAATGAATGTCTATTATAAGGAACACTTTTTTCATCAAACTGTGAATACAAATCTTTCCATCAGAATTTTGAGTAATATGAAAATATTCTGAATTAGTGCCAGCATCGCCCATCTATTCCAGAGGTATAACAGAATCCAAAGTCCAAGTACTTGGAAAATTAATTTCTTCCCATTTGACAGGTCTTCTAGTAGTGACCTTAGATTTAGCAAAATTAGTTTCTACTAAAATCGTTTGATCTGATATATCATATAACTTACATATTGGATTTACAGCAATTTAAAATAGATTATATAAGATAAACAGATCAATTCAGATCCAGGTGCATAATTATAACCATGTGTTTTAACATTCAAAGTTAAAGCATCTAATGTATTAGAATCAGTCAAAGACAACTGCAAATTGGGCTAAGTATTGAAATATACTTGGCCATAAGCTACAGTGGATTCAATCAAACCCATCAAAGATTACCGAAAATTGAAATTTATGGCATCACAAAGAGCAACTAAGAAGGTCTCAGGTAACCCTTTAAGAGTTAACGACTTAAAAGCGATCTGAACCATGCGAATAAGCAAGAATATATATTGTGATGTATATAAATCAATATCTCATTTATTTAACAAACAAATGGTCTATTCAGACGAATTTAACGCCAATGATTAATCAGTCGTTTTAATTAACTGTTTATGAGAGATTTTATCGAACCAACCATAGTCATAAATGGTTTTAATATCAATCTTCGGAATAGTCCATTGTAAAACTCAAGGTTTTGAGGTATATCTACCTCTTCCAAATGAGTACTTTTATTACTTGTATCTTCTAGACCCATGATCAAGAAAATATATCTATGCCGAACACTTCACATCAATCTCATATTTACCATGAAAGTTCCTAGGCTCTTATACCAACGAAACCAGGATCTTCAAAGACGGGCGGTAGTCCACGCGGTCATCTTCAATCTATCTTGTTAACATCCGAATTCAAGGAATATATCTAAATAAAATATATATACAGATTTTTATATAGTTTTATGACTGTATGGATGGACTAGTCCTTTTATCCAAGAAAAAGGTTTGTCAAGATTCAATACGTATTGTTGTTGACCCTTGTGTCTAGCAGTTCTAACCAGGTATAGAACGCCCTTTTCAACTCATAAACAGGCTTAAAACCACGGCTGGCTAGACGAAGTCACTAAGACAAAGCCAATAACTTGTTGTATTAAATCTGATTGTACCACTATTCGGAACCAAGTCAAGAAACCATATATAAATTCATTTATATTTAGATAAAGTCTAGATCTTTCATGGTAGATATAAAAGTGAAGTTAGTTATCCGACATAGATATAATTCCTTAGTCGGACATCGTAACGACTTAGATCGGAGGTAAAATACTAAAGAGATAAAAATAAATAGTATCTTGTAAGAGTGGCCGACTCCGATGCTTGAGATAACTATACACTTTATTAACAACTCCGGCAAGTATCCGGCGAACTCAACAATAACAAAACGAGAGAGCTTTACAAGAGAGAGAAAACAGAGAGAAGGGGTTTCTAAAACCTGCATCTCAACAACTAAGACTAAACTTATTTATAGAAGAAAAAGAATCTAGGAATAGTAAATGTGGGTCCCTTATCAATAGGTCCCATATGTACAGTAACAGTATATCTAATGTTGATCAACAATGTTTCTACTGTTGATAGTGACACATTTCTGTTGAAGATAACCTTGTCTCACATCTTGTCCTTATGTCTTATCTCACGGAGGAACTCTTTTACTTCCTTCGAAACCAGGATCTCCGAAGACCGGCGGTAGTCCACGCGGTCATCTTCAACCTAGCTTGTCAACCAACGAAACTAGGATCTTCGAAGACGGGCGGTATTCCAAGCAGTCATCTTCAATATAGCTTGTTAACATTTGAATTCAAGGAATAAATCCGAATCGAAATATATACAAATTTTTATATAGTTTTATGACTGTATGGATGGACCTAGTCCTTTTATCCAAGCAAATGGTCTGTCAAGATTCAATACGTATTGTTATTGAGCCCCTATGTCTAGCAGTTCTAGCCGGGTATAGAGCGCCCTTTTTCCACTCATAAATGGGCTTAGAACCACAACTAGCTAGACGAAGGCACTAATACAAAAACAATAACTTGCTGTATTAAATCTGACTGTACCACCATCTCGGACGAAGTCAAGAAACCATATATAAATTCATTTATATTTAGATAAAGTATAGATCTTTCATGGTAGATATAAAAGTGAAGTTAGTTATCTGACATAGATATAATTCCTTAGCCGGACATCGTCACAACTAAGATCGGAGGTAAAATACTAAAGAGATAATCGGAAATTAAATAGTACCTTGTAAGAGTGGCCGAATCTAAGGCCTGACAGAACTATACACTTTATTAACAACTCCGGTAAGTATCAGGCGAACTCAACAATAACAAAACGAGAGAGCTTTACAAGAGAGAGAAAACAGAGAGAAGGGGTTTCTAAAACCTATGTGTCAACAACTAAGACTAAACTTATTTATAGAAGAAACAAAGAATCTAGGAACAGTAAATGTGGGTCCCCTATCAATGGGTCTCATATGTATAGTAATAATATATCTACTGTTGATCAATAGTGTTTCTACCGTTGATAGTGAAACATTTATGTTGAAGATAACCTTATCTTCACATCTTGTCCTTCTATCTTATCTCACGAAGGAACTCTTCTGCTTCTTTCAGAGCATCTTCTGAAGCTGGGTCGTTTTACTCACAAGGTTGAGCTTCTTGAGTATCATCACTCGTTTCACTCTGCATAGAAGTGTCTGATTTGGCATAATAAGTGATATTGAGGAGTAGATTCCTCTTAACTTCGTCCAAATATTTATTAATCATTTCATCTTTATTTCCATCTTGATTGGAAATTCGTCTGGCTATATGTTTGACGGAATTGTCCGCGATTATCCCGTCGTGAGGAGACGTACCGTATTTGTGGATTTTCTGGGTAATAAGGTCCATAAGTTCTTGCCCATATAAGGACTTTGCCTTGGGATCCTTCTTCATTAACTTGTACCAAAAGTAATTATAATAAGTTTGATATAAACACGGAATTTGTTCATCGGTAAAACCTACTTCCGGGGTCCATTTATGGATCCAGGGAATAGAGAACTCTATGAAGAAATAGATTTGTTCAATTTATTCCATATAGCAAATATGATATGCGTGGTATACACTGTTAAGGTCCGGTGAAACCTTAACCCATTCTTTATATAATTTCGGAAAAGGGTCCGGCAAAATCTTTGTCATTGGACCGTGATATGACCATCAGTTCAAGAACCAATTAGGGATGGGTTCAACAAATATCTTTGCACAAATCTTAATAAACCAAGTATGTTTATGCCTCTCATTATTATAGTAAAGGACTTTACTAAAAGCATTAATATAATCCAAGTATGTGAAACAAGTAGAGACCTTATTCAGGCTGATCTGCCTTTCTTTCATTGAGGAAATACCTCAATCTTCTATAGATATATTTTGTTTTATAATCATTTTGGAGAAGTTATAAACGGTCTCGCTGGTGTTGTAACTTGAGAAGTACTGAAATTCAACACTACCCGTGTTCATCAAAATAGTCTCATAATACTAGTGGGTTTTGTATGAATCACCCGAGAAATATAAGTCATTAAGCAAATACTTTTGGAATATCTTCCAGGGTTCTTCTTTTCTCTGAATCTCAAAGTTTTCTAGAAGAAATATCATCTCTTTCTTTGCTACCTTTTCATACAATCTGGTATCATCAACATCGTCTTTGGCAATAGAGGCAAAAGTATCACTATGCTTCTGTGATAAATATGCCTGTAGCTCTGCGTATAATGGGCTATTTTCTGGAATATCTTCCAGTCTGACGGACGGTGATGCTTGAGATATTTTTGAGCATATCAAGCTCGTTCCTCCTCGCTGTAGAACTGGCGAGTTGGACGAGGATCCGTTTGACGATCCTGAAGATGTTGATCCTGGGGATGATCTTCCCCTTCTGTGTGAGTTATTTCCCTTACCTCGACCCTTGGTTACCCAAGGAGTGTCCATCCTACAAAAAAAACAGTTTGTTTTAGTCATCAAACGCGTCAGGAAGAAAATCAAAGGAATCATAGTAATTTCAATAATAATAAACTTCATCTTCAAAATCGACGACTTCTTCAATATTATGAATACTGAAAACATCCATCACCATATGATCTATGATCTTCCATAGGATTAGTTCCTGTACATCGTGATTGAGCGGAACTACCTTTAATGTAGTAACCAATGTTTTATCGGTAAAGAAAGGAGATAGAAAGCTTATTGTGAAGAAGATACATTCTCTAGATAAGAAATCTGGAAGAGAGTTATCACTCCCTTTTTTATAATAAATTTTGAAATCAAATGGGGCTAGCTGTGCCTGCCACCTGGCAAATATCACCTTTGATGCATCGTGTTTAAAATCTTTACCAAACATATATTTTACAGATTGTGCATCCATTTTGATTAAATACTTTTGATTGTATAAGTCATCTTGAAATTTCAATACGCATTTGACGATAGTGAACATTTCAGGCACTACCGTAGCATACTTTTTCTGAGCATCACTCCATTTTCCGGAATGAAATCGAATCAAATATTCATTTTTGTCATGGGAATTGATTTGTTTCAATATTCCTCCATAACCAATGTTAGACGCATCAGTCTCAATTATCTTCTGCCATGCAGGGTTAGCCAGAGTTAGACAAGGCAAAAACGGAACATGAAGTTTAATATTTTTCACCAAATTGGTATGACTATCAGTCCATGGTGCTTTATGCTCCTTTTTAAGCATGTCGTATAAAGGGGCTAGATCACGAGATAATTTTTTGTAAAAGGGGGAAATGTAATTTAAACTTCCCAAAAATCTTTGTAATAGCGTCCTATATGTAATAACATCAAGAAAATTTGAAGCAAAATCAATCGATCGTTGAATTTGGGTAACCTTTCCCTGACAAATAAGATGTCCTAAAATCTGACATTAGTTTGAAATAAATTCATTTTTGGTTTAGAAATCACCAAACCATTTTGTATAATAATTTTCTTGAAAATGTCCAAATGTTTGATATGCATTTCAAGAGTCTTCGAATAAAGAAAAATATCATCAATATAAACAATGATGAAGTCTAAGTATGGGTTGAAAATATCATTCATAATCTTTTGAAATTCAGAATGAGTGTTTTTCAAACCAAACGACATAACATTCTATTCGTATTGTCCAAATGGGACATTAAAAGTTGTTCTATAAGAATGCTCTTTGATTATCTGAATCTGACAATATCCTGATTTTAAATCAAACTTTGAAAATATATTGGCGTCATATAGCCTATATAATAAATCCTTTTTATTTGGAATGAGATACCTAATCCATTTTAAATAGTTGTTTAAAGGTTTGTAATTTATTACCAACCTGGGGATGCTGCGTTCCTTTTCAGCTGCATTATTAACATAAAATGTCGTACAAGACCATGGCGATTTCGAAGGTTTTATCAAAACCTTTTGTAACAAACTATCAATTTCTCTTTTGCAGAATTCTACTAATTCGGCGTTCATCTAGCAAGTACGAGACTTAGTAGGAATATCATCCTCAGAGAAATTCTCTTCATACGGAAGAGTGACAATATGCTTTTTCTGATTCCAAAAAGCACTGGGATGGTCAGCACAGATATCAACAATTATTTGCTCAAAAATTAATTTAATTTTTTCTTGTACTTTAGTTGATTTTAAAGTATAAAATATATTCATGCTAAATAATTCAAGTTGTAAAGAATCAAAATGCCTTTGTTTCATATCAATCAAAACATTAATATCTCGAGACACAAGATCAGTGATAAAGGTATAACTAATATTCTGATCTTTATATGTAGCAGAAAAGCCTTTAGCTGTTATGCTAGTAAATGGATAAATAGCATTTATAAACGGGGTTCCAAGTATAATTGGAGGGTATAAATGATTCTTAACCAAGAAAAAGAAATGCGGAATGCAAACTTTATTTTGCGAAATACGCGTATTAGGCAATTTATACTTTATATCTAAAGGATGTCCTGAAGCAGATTTAAACATATGAGTTGTTTTTTCAAAATATTTGGTGGGTACAAGACCTTCTTGAATGCAACTCACATCAGCTCCACTATCAATCATAGTAATATCAGTTATGGAAAAGCTATTGTCAATTAATATGGTACATTTAACATACCACTTATGAGCAGTAACAATTTGCATCATTCCCAAAAACATACCTTGCCTTGGATCAAGATTAAATCGTTTTTCCAGAATATTTTCTTCAACAATATTTTTCCCTTTGTCATGAATAGTTTCAATTTGAGTATGACGATGATCACAAATCATTTGATTTTGTTTCAAAGATTTAATCTCTTCTTTCAATTTTTCAATTTCTCCCTTTAGATCATCAAACGAAGAATTGCGAGTAGAAATAGGTTGCGTACTAAGCATGCTATTAACTTCAGACAAAGGGTAAGGTGCAGAATACTCAAATTCAATTTTTTTTTGTTTTTCAACATTTTTTGAAGAACTAGCACTGTTATTAACAGCTAATTGAAAAGAAGGTCTAGACATAGACTTAGGTCTAAGGAAGAGCAGGACGATAGAAAAGCCTTTCGTCAGTTTAATAGATTTACCAATAATAGGTCTAAGTGAGAGCTCGCCAAGATCAAGTGCTATAAATGTGGAAATTTTGGACATATAGCACCCAATTTCAATCTTTAAAAGATGAAAACCTTAGAACTTGATGAAGAAATTCATGATAAGGTTTATAGTTTCTTATATACTTCTGGTTCAAAATCTTATTATGCTTTTGATTCAGGTTTGGAAGAAGAGATTGATTTGCCTGATTTATCGAATAATAATCAGCATGTTAATATGAATACTTGCAATACTTGTCAAGGTGGTATTTCTTCTTGTGAAAATGATGAATTTTATAAATTGCAATCTCAATTTGAAGATTTGAATATCAACATTATTGCTTCTGATAATGTCATAGAACTTTTGAAAGAAGCAACTGATAATAATCTTCGTAAAATAATTATTCAATTAGCTGTTAATAATAATGCTAGTTCATCAAGAAATTCAGAAAAACAAAAGAATGATTTTGAATATGAATATTCTGCTCCTTATTCTTTGTCTGAAATTAATAACAGACTTAATAAACATACTGTTTCGACAAGAGATTCTTCTTTTGATGATTTGAAAAATGAGATTAAATATATTAAACAAAATCAAATGATTTGTGATCATCGTCTTACTCAGATCGAAGATCTTAATAACAAAGGGAAAAATATTGCTGAAGAAAATACTCTTGCAAACCCTTTTAATCTAGATCCTAGACAAGGCATGTTTTTAGGAATGATTCAAATTGTTACTACGCATAAATGGTATGTTAAATGCACCATATTGATGTTGTGATAATAGTTTCTCCATAACTAATGTTGTTATGATTGATAGTGGAGCCGATGTCAATTGTATTCAAAAAGGTCTTGTACCTACCAAATATTTTGAAAAAACAACTCATATGGTTAAATATGCTTCTAGACATGCTTTAGATATAAAGTATAAATTGCCTAATACTCGCATTTGCCAAAATAAAGTTTGCATTCCGCATTTCTTTTTCTTGGTTAAAAATCAGTTATACCCTCCTATTATACTTGAAACTCCTTTTAAAATGCTATTTATCCGTTTACTAGCATTAACGCTAATGGTTTTTCTGCTACTTATGAGGACGGGAATATTAATTATACTTTTATCACTCACCCGATTTCTCGTGATATTAATGCTTTAATTAATATGAAGCAAAAGCATGTTGATTCTTTACAACTTGAATTGTTTAGTATGAATATATTTGATACTTTGAAATCCACCAAAGTACAAGAAAACATCAAACTGATTTCTGAACAAATTGCCATTGATATTTGTGCTAATCATCCTAGTACTTTTTGGAATCGAAAAAAACATATTGTTACACTTCCATATAAAGATGATTTTTGCTGAGAATGATATTCCTACTAATTCTCGTCCTTGTCAGATGAACACCGAATTGGAAGAATTCTGCAAAAAGAAAATTCATAATTTATTACAAAAGGGTCTGATAAAACCTTCAAAATCACCTTGGTCTTGCACTTCATTTTATGTTAACAGTGCTACTAAAAGGGAACGAAAGTCCCCAGGTTGGTTATCAATTTTAAACCGTTACATAAATTTTAAAAATTGATTAGGTATCCTATTCCAAATATAAGAGATTTATTGTCTAGATTATATGATGCCAATATATTTTGAAAATTTGAATTAAAATCAGGTTATTGGTAGATTCAAATATTTAAAGAACATTCTAATAGAACAGCTTTCAACATCCCATTTGGACAATATGAGTGGAATGTTATGCCATTTGGTTTGAAAAATGCTCCTTCTGAATTTCAGAAAATCATGAATGATATTTTCAACCCATATCTGGATTTTATCATTGTTTATATAGATGATATTTTTGTATATTCAAAAACATTTGAAATGCATATCAAACATTTAGACATTTTCAAGAAAATTGTTATACAAAATGGTGTGGTAATTTCAAAACCAAAGATGAGTTTATTTCAAACAAATGTTCGATTTCTAGGACATCATATTTGTCAAGGGAAAGTCACCCCGATCTAAAGAACAATAGACTTTGCTTCAAAGTTTCCTGATGTTAATACAGATCGAACTCAATTGCAAAGATTTTTGGGAAGTTTGAATTATATATCTCCCTTTTATAAAAACATATCTCGTGATTTGTCCCCTTTATATGACAGGCTGAAAAAGGATCATAAATCACCTTGGACTGAGAGTCATACTACTTTGGTGAAAAATATTAAACTGCGTGTTCAAACTCTACCTTGTTTGACTCTTGCTAACCCTGCTTGGCAGAAGATTTTCGAGACTGATGCGTCTAACCTTGGTTATGGTGGAATATTGAAACAAATTAATCCCCATGACAAAATCGAATATTTGCTCAGATTTCATTCTGTGAAATGGAGCGAAGCCCAGAAAAAGTATGCTACGGTGCCACATGAAATGTTAACCATCGTTAAATGTGTTTTGAAATTTCAAGATGATTTATATATTCAAAATTTTTTGCTAAAAACGGAAGCTCAATCTGTAAAATATATGTTTAACAAAGAGTTTAAGCATGATGCGTCAAAATTAATTTTTGCTAGGTGGCAGGCCTAGTTAGCACCTTTTCATTTTCAAATTCAGTATAAAAAGGGAAGTAATAACTGTCTTCCTGACTTCTTATCTAGAGAATATTTATCTTCATAATGAGTTTTCTTTCTCCCTTCTTTACTGAAAAAACCGTAGTTACTATACAAATGGTAATTCCTCTTAATAAAGATTTACAAGAATTAATTTTATGGAAAATTATAGATGATATGGTGATAGACCTCTTCTCTATTCATAATATCGAGGAGATCGTCGATTTTGACGACAAAAATTAATATTACAGTATTTACTAAGATGCATTCAAATAAAACGAAGTGTTTTGTTTGTAGGATGGACCCTCATTGAATAAACAATGCCAGAGGAAAGGGAAGTTATACTAGAGGAAGGCGAAGATCATCCCCAGGATCGTCAAGATAGTCATACGGATCTTCTTCTTCTAGCTCCCCAATTATACAAAGAAGAGGGATGAGCTTGATAAATTTGAAGACCTCCCAAAATAAGGCTTCTTCTTCAATACATCTGGAAGATATTCCAGAAAATAATCCATTATATGCACAACTACAGGCGTATTTATCTCAGAAGCAAAGTGATACCTTTGCATCTATAGAAAAATAAGATGTTGATGATATCAAATCTTATGAAAAAATATCAAAGAAAGAAATGATATTTCTTTTGGAAAATTCTGATATTCAATGAAAAGAAGAGCCTTGGAAGATATTCCAGTGATATTTGCTGAACGGATTATATTTCCCGGGTGAGTCAAACAAAACCCGATCTTATTATGAGACAATTCTGGTAAGCACCGGTAGTGCTGAATTCCAGCACTTTTCAGGATATCACACCAGTGAGAATGTTTATAACTTCTCCAAAATGATAATCAAACAAATTATATCTGTTGAGGATTGGGGTATCTCCATAATGAAGGAAAGGCAGATCAGCGTAAATAAAGTCTCTATGAATTTTACATATTGGGACTATATTCATGATTTTGATAAAGTCCTTATCTACAATAATGAGAGGCATAAGCATACATGGTTTATAAAAATTTGTGCGGAGATATTCACAGAACCAATCCCTAATTGGTTTCTAAACTGGTGGTCAAACACAGTCCAATGATAAAATTTTTACCGGATCCATTTCATAAGTTACACAAAAAATGGGTTAAAGTTTCACCGAATTTTAACGAATTATATCACACAGATCATATATGTTACATTGAAAAAATTGAACAAATATATTTTTCCATTGAATTTTCTATTCCATGGATTCATAAATGGACTCCAGAAGTGGGTTTCACCGAAGAGCAAATTCCTTGTATATATAGGACCTTTTATAATAATTTCTAGGACAAATTGATGAAAAGAGATCCCAAAACCAAGTCTCTATATGGACAAGAACTGTTGGATCTTATTGAAAAAAGAATCAAAGAATATTGTATTATCCCTCATACGAGAACCATCCAAGATAGCTCGGTAAGTCATATTGCCCGAAAAATTTCTATCCAAGATGGGAATAAAGAAGAAATATTAATAAATATCTGAAAGAAGTGAGAAAAAATCTACTTATCAATATAACTCAATACGAGAAATCAGGCACGCCCATGAGGAGTGAGACAAGTGATGACATCGCCACAGAAGATAATCAAGAGGCTCAACCATGTGAGTCAAACAAACTTATCTCAGAAGATACTCTGCAAAAGGCGGAAGATTTCCTCCGCGAATTAAAGAAGAAAGACAAGGTGTAAAGTTTATCTCTACAGCAAAAGTCATTATCAACAGTAAATACACTGTTGACCAACAGTAGATAAACTGTTACTGTACATAGGGGACACATTGATAAGGGACCTACAATTACTATTCGTAGATTCCTTTTCTTTCTATAAATAAGTTTAGTTTTAGTTTATGAGGTCAGGTTCAAAAACACACACCTCTCTCTACTTTCTCTCTCTATTGTAAATCACTCTCAGTTTGCTTTAGGATGATCAACGCAAATATCAATGTCCATTTGTTCGGAAATTAATTTAATTTTTTCCTATACTTTAGTAGATTTCAAAGTATCAAAGATATTCATACTAAATAATTCAAGTGGTAATGAATCAACATGCTTTTGTTTCATATTAATCAAAACATTAATATTACGTGAAATAGGATCAGTGATGAAAGTATAACTAATATCTCGGTCTTTGTAAGTAGCAGAAAAACCATTAGCAGTTATGCTGGTGAAAGGATAAATAGCATTTATAAACGGGGTTCCAAGTATAATTGGAGGGTATAACTGATTTTTAACCAAGAAAAAGAAATGCAGAATACAAACTTTATTTTGAAAAATATGCGTATTAGGCAATTTATACTTTATATCTAAAGCATGTCCAGAAGCAGATTTGACCATATGAGTAGTTGTTTCAAAATATTTTGTAGGTACAAGACCTTCCTGAATACAACTCACATCAGCTCCGCTGTCAATCATAGCAATATCAGTTATAGAGAAAGTATTATCAATCAATATGGTACAATTAACATACCATTTATGTGCAGTAACAATTTGCATCATTCCTAGAAACATATCTAGTCTAGGATCAATTTTAATAGGTTTTGCAAGAGTATTTTCTTCAGCAATATTCTTACCTTTGCTAGTAGCAGTTTCGATCTAAGTAAGATGGTGATCGCAAATCATTTGATTTTGTTTAAGAGATTTAATCTCATTTTTCATATTTTCAATTTCTCTTTTTAAATCATCAAAAGAAGTATCACGTATAACAACAAGTTGTTTAGCAAGTCTAGTATTAACTTCAGACAAAGAATACGGTGCAGAGTATTCAAATTCAAAATCATTTTTTGGTTTCTCAACAGTTTTTGAAGAACTGGCACTGTTATTAACAGCGAATTGAATAATTTTTTGATGCAAATTGTTATCAGGAACTTCTTTTAGAAGTTCAATCACATTATCAGAAGTAATAGTACGAATATTCATATCTTCAAATTGAGATTGTAATTTATAAAATTCATCATTTCACACGAGCAAATATCACCGTGGCACCTGAAGCATTCATAGTAGCGGGTTGCTTATCATTCGAAGACTCAGGTAAATCAATGTCCTCTTCTGAACCTGAATCAGAATCGTAATCGAACTCAGAACCAGAGGTGTAAAGGAAACTATAAATCGTTTCATGAACCTCTTCATCCAGTTCTAAGGTCTTCAACTTTTCAAGCTTACAATTTGGTGTTATATGTCCAAATTTTCCACACTTGTAACATTTGATCTTAGCGAGTTCTCACCTAGACCTATTCTTTGTAAATCGATTAGATTTATGATGATCTCTTCTCTCTGCCCGTTCTTCTCTAGATCTTTGTCTAGACCGTTTTCTCCTATAAGGTTTATCAGGAGTGGAATCGCTAGAATCTATATGTTTGGTCTACTTAACTTTACCTGAATATGGTAAACCAAACTGAGTGCAGAAATATCCTAATTGAGATCTTTCTGTGAGCTTATCTATCTTAAGATGTCTGGAGAGCTTCAATTTGTTGCACATGTTTATTCCTTCTTGAGTGCAAGCTCCTATCAACTTTCCATAAGTAAAAGTGTGGTAAGGAATCATACCTTGTGGATTCCTCAGAGTTTTCTTAACTCTTTCAACAAATAAAGGAGGAAGGCCATCTATAAACTTGGCTTTCCAATGTTCAAGACCGTTTTCAGGTAGTTCCATCACCCGACTCAAATAGGTGTCTTTATACCACCGAAATTCTCCTAAATGTCTACATTGTAGGCAATTTAAGAAGGAACAGACAATCTCATACTGGTTGGTAAATCTACCATTAAAATGTTCTAGAATGGTCAAGACTAGAGTATAAATTGTGTCTTCTCTATTCTTTACTAGGGCCATTCCTAGGTTATCAACACCTTCGATATCTGAAGTAGCATTTATTACCACAGCTTTAGCTTCAACGCTCATGTAATTATCCCACCAACCTCCGAGTTGGCCAGTAAAACCTGCATTTATCATTTTGCAAATATTCCTATCTATGTTTTTAACACTTTTACAAATAGTTGCATACATAAGCATTCTATGAACAAGAATAGTTAATTGTCTATCAGTCAGGCCATCAAGATTCCATTCATAAATCTCAGCCACTATAAGAGGTATTAGTCTGGTTCTAGTCACATTCCTCTATCAATACATCTTAAGGGGTTGGTCTGCAATAATAATAAGTTTGCATGTTGGGCTTATAAGCAAATTGGGTATTACAACTATTATTCTTGGGATAGCCGCGAAGTTTATTAACTTCTAAATCAATTGGATTTTTAAAATCAAAAGTGTTTTCAATCTCGTCAGCAAAGTTTTCGGATAAATCAATAGGTTTTGCACAAAATTCAGAGAACTTTTTATTAAGAAGCTCTTCTAAATCAAAAAGAGGTTTAAAAAAAAGAGTCATGAATATTAGGGGGTCTTTATACATTTGTAGAAAGTTCTGAGGGCTGTTTAGAAGTAGAAGCTTTCTCAGAAGGTTTTTAATTCGTTTTTATCTGAATGATCAAAGAAGTTAGTTCATCTAATTTTTTATCAAGAGAACAAACATGTTCACCCAAAACTTTAACATAAAGTCCCAAATAATTATTTTGAGTAATCAAATTATTAATTTCGTTGATGCTGACTGCCACAACATCTTCTTCAGCAAATTTTTGAAAGGCAGTAAAAGTAATACTAGTATTATTTGGTAATATAAACGATGCTTGAGGGGGATAAATGGCTTTGGCAATATTACCTGATTCATCCTTGTAAGATCGTTCGAGGACATTGATGAACAAAGGTAAATAAGTGGTTATAAACCAAGGTACAAAGAACATAATATGATTATGTAAAGCACACGTTTCATAGAATTCTTGAGAAATATTATTTAGGCATCAGCACTATAAGTGTCAAAAAACCATGTTTTAAACCGGTTCCATTTATCACTTGAAATTTATTTTGAATATATTTTCGTGCTAGTGAACCTGGACTAAAATCAATTTGGTGTGCATTCATCATTAAGTATCATTTGGATTAAAATCCATTTCGGATGCAGAAGGAATATCCTTATCAGAAATATCAGATGATTTATCATTTACTCGAACTATATTCAATCGAGGGTCAATTTTGATTTTATCTTTATCAGCAAATATAACAGATTATAAGGTATGCAAAGAAGCAGCACGATTTCGAGCAGGACCATATATAGGTTCAATAGGCGAAATATGCTAGATAGCAAGTCTTCTATCAGGAAATGAATGTCTATTATACGGAACACTCTTTTCATCAAATTGAATACAAATCTTACCATCAGAATTATGAGTAATATGAGAATATTCGGGATTAGTGACAACATCGGTCATCTGTGTAGGAGGTATCACAGACTCCAAAGTCCAAGTAGTAGGAAAATTAATTTTTGCCCATTTTATACGTCTTCTAGTAGTGACCTTAGATTTGGCAAAATTACTTTCTACCAAAATAGTTTTATCCGATATATCATATAACTTACATCTCGGATTTAACGTAGCAAGTAATTTATAATATATGGATAAGACAAACAGGTCAATTCAGATCCAGGTGCATAATTATAACCATGCATTTTAACATTCAAAGTCAATGCATCTAAAATAATAGAATCAGTAAAAGATAACTGCATATTAGGCTGAGTATTGAAATAAGTTGGGTCATAGGCTACCGTAGATTCAATCGAACTTATCAAAGATTGTTATTATTATTATTATTATTATTATTTGTTATAGAATTTTTTATAAGCTTTTGCATACTTTAAATCCTATGTGCAAAATTATTGATTTTAAAACTGAAACTATTTTAATAGAAACTAATTTTGACAAATCCAAAGTAGTCACTAGAAGACTTATCAAGTGGGAAGAAATTGATTTTCCACAAGAATGGGTTATTGAGAGTGCTACCCAAACCAGAAATAACATTAATACTGAGATTTCTGAAGTTGAACAGTTGAATGATGGAACTGTTAAAATTAGATTTTCTGATCCTATGAACATGCCTGATAGTATTGATAATAGTAGCATGCCATCTAGAATAACTAGATCTAATTCTTCATATATATCTCCTATCAATTATATTGTGCAGGTTCATTCTCGTGCATCTACTTCTCAAATTAGAGAAACTTATAGATGTGACAATATAAAAATTGATAAGGATAATATTGCTCGACCTATCCCCAGGCCTAGCTCAGATTTAGATATAACTGAATCTGAAATGAATTTTCCAGATGGATTAACTACATGATATTTGTTTTACGATGTCTGACAAACAAATTAATTTTTAGTCCAGGTTCACTGGCAAGGTCCAAAATCGCTAAAGATTTTCAGCGAAAGAAATGGAAACTTTTTAGAAGATGGTTCTTCAAGAATTTTAATAAAGAAGAACAATTTGATTTTCAAGAAGAATTTTATAAAGATCTTAATGACTTAGGAATAAATCGTTTAGTTGCTTTTGTTCTTTGGTTTATGTGTAAACATGTTAATAACTATATCTCTATGCTTGAGAAAGATTTTACTTTAAGTAATGGAGAAATTACTAAATCAGTTTTTCCCCCACAACAGTTTTTTCAAATTAATAAAAATGACATGTTTGTTCACTTTAATGTTTTTTCAAAATTATTTGAAAATGATACTACTTTAGTTACTACTCTTCATGTCAATGCCATGATTAAGCAGAATAATTATGCAAATATTTATATGATCATACTGGGTGAGCATATTGTTTCTCTGCATGATAAAGTTGATAAACTAATCTATTTGTTGCCCACTAAGATAAAAGAAAAAGGGAAAGTTGCTCATAGCAGCTTACAACCTCCGCCAGATATTGATAATTTGAAAATTAAGGATTATTCAGATCTTGAGGATTTCTTGGCTAAGAAATTCAAAGGTGGTGGTCTTCAACCTTTAAATGCTAGAAACTTCTCAGAAGGAGAACCTAGTCATAAGAATGAATTTTCTGATGGCATTAATAAGATCTCGGAAAATTATGCTAGGAAACCAGTTCAAAGGATGTACTACTATCCTAGACCTACTCCTCAAGATGTCTTATTGGAGGAACATGAACATATTATAACTAATAGTTATAATGGAAAGGAAATTTATGAATGGAACATAGATGGATATACAGATAGGCAAATCTATACAACTGTTCATCGAATGTTGATGTACATCACTATCTGCAAGACTAATAAAAATAGTGATAAGACTATTCCAGATATGATCACTGCAGGATTTACATGCCAATTAAAAGGTTCATGGTATAATTATCTCAATCAAGATCAAAGGGATAAGATTCTCCAAGCAATAAAACAAGAAGGAGAACAATATACCCAGAACGCAGTTTATACACTAGTTCTGAATATTATAGAACACTTCTCAGGAAGAAGGTCAGATAATAGTGAGACCATCAGGACTTTGCTGCAGAACCTAAGATGTAAGACACTTACGTCATTTAGGTATTATAAGGATGTTTTGAATCTGTTGAAAAATATAAAGGATCCAGAAGTAAGAACTTAGATTATTGATAGAATTAGTAATCCGACTACAAAGAAAAAGAAGGATTATATTCTTGAAGAAATTCCTACCAAAGATGGTTCATATACCATGGCGAGGTTACAAATCTCTTACTTGAAAGGAGAGAAATAATAAGTTGTCCTACAACTATCAATGATTTGAAAAGAAGAGATTAATAATCTCAAGGAAGATATTGTTCGCCTAAAAGAAAAGAATGTCGTGATAGAGGTAAGACTCCATGCTATTCAAAGTCTTCAAGATTTGGGTAATGCCTCTGAATCGTCATCTTCTCTTGAAGGAGAGAATAATAGTCTTGATTTTATGAAAAATCTTAATTTGCAAAATAATAAAATAGACTTTTTATATAGCCTTAAAGCTTTTACTTCACAAAAGGTTTATACTAAAATTACTCTTTTGATTGATTATAATTATAAAAAAGAATTTATAGCTCTTATTGACAGCGCTGCTGATTTAAATTGTATCCAAGAAGGTCTAATACCTTCAAGGTATTTTCATAAAACTACTCATAGTCTTCGTTCTGCTAATGGTAGGAAAATGAATATTGAGTTTAAATTACCTAAAGCCTTTATTTGCAAAGGAAAGAGTGTGTTCCTCAAAGCTTTGTGTTCGTAAAAAATATCACCAATCAAATTATTTTGGGTGTCCCTTTTATAAATGACTAGTTTTTCAACACGTACGTTGCACATGATTACCAATTCAAAAAATATATGTTATAGTAATTAGTATTGTTTATTTAAGCGAAGATTTGAATAATAAGCTTTGCATAAAATAATATTGCAGATTTTTTTGTTCATGTTCAGTGTGGATAATTATATATATCTCTTATTCACGCGAACCTATGAAGATGGTCAATGAAAATTTTGATTAGCTAAATGCATATATTTATTTCAATTTGCTGAGGTTCAATCATGTAATTGGTCGTATCTCAATAATATTACCTTATAGACGATATTTGTTGTGTATTTTTCTTGTCATCTAACCAGATGTGTTTGCACGTGTATTTCACGTTAAACTGTTCAAATGTCATATGAACATGTCAAGAGAACAACTATATTTTATTTTTTAGAACTAATGTAAAATAATATGTTTTGAAGTTAGAATTAAATAATATGTTTTAAAGTTAGAAGATCTTGTTAACTTGATAATACATTTGTGACATATATAAAACTTTAATATAAATACAAATACCTATCCCATATATATATATATATATATATGAGTTTTTCTTCATCTAAAATACTGTAATATTAAGAAATAGTAAATAAGTAAAACAAAAAGGCAATATTTATATAGTAATAACTATTTTGAAACAAACTTCCTAACATTCTAAATCACATTGATAAATAAATTCATTATTTTGTCTTGAACATCAAAAGAACAAATTGTGACCATTCTTTAACTCTTGAGAAGTTTAATAATTTTGAAAAAAGATGTTTAGAGGCATATATTTACATCACATGAGAAATTGTTAAAAAAAATGAATTTAGACAACATCATGTTAACTTTATATATTGGAACATTACATACTAATGTATATATTATGCAAATCGATGGCCTTTCGGTAGTGCCAATCTAGAAGTTCATCAGTCAACAACTCCGAGGAAACAAAACAAGGCAATTTACTCAAACATCAAAGATCACTATAAAAAGGGGAGGTAAAGATAACCGCATTTTGACAATAATAATGACGGTGTGTTCCTTCACAAACAGTTAAAAAAGAAGAGAAAATGTGAAGGTACAAAATGCAATGTAGAGACACCAAAGAAATATTGAGTGAAGGAAAAGGATAGATAAACTTCCTGTAATCCCCATAATAAAATTTCTCCTCTTTTTGCTTAATTCTTCTATTGTTGGTAGAACATTGAAGCGTATCATCAAAGGGAAGTTAACACCACAACCATGTACTTATCATGTTACAAATGGACCACTATTAGCAATTGATTTAATTTTGATATGATAAATTATTACAGAAAAGGCAGCACCAGGATGTCATACAACTATTTGACACAAGTAATACACCGACGAAAATGTACATTTTCTTTTTTCACCCAAAAGAAATCTTTCTTTCCACTAACAAACTCGACAGTAATCAGCATATACTAAGATAAAAGGAATCACTTACAACCTTATTCGAAATAACTCAATGACAATAAATATCAAGAAATATTTTAAAATGCAAGAAGAAGAGTAAGAATAGAAGATTAAAAAAAATTGTGGTTGAAAAAATAAGAGGAAGCCCCTCTATTTATAGTCAACAAAGGGTGGTATGAACAAGTATTTTTGTGTCTTATCGGAAAAGTCAAGAACTTTTTAGAAGTCACAACCCTTTGGAAAAGTCACAACTTATTGGAAAAGTCACAATTCTTTGGATAAGTCACAACTTATCGAAAAATCACAGCCCTTCGAAAAAAGTCACAACTTATCAGAAAAGTCACAACTCATCAAAAAAGTCACGACCTAAGTTATGGATATAATAGTAATTTAACATTTAAGTTAGGAGTTCATGCTTTTAAGGTAATATAGAATATAGATATTTTCCCATTAACTAATTGGGATAATAATAAAGTTGTTGGCACTTGCAATAACAAACCTTTTATACTTGAGTTTGTTACAAAACCATTTACCATAATGATAAATGATTTAACTGCAAAATTGATTTCAAAAAATAATCAAGTTAGTTTTAGAAAACAAGAAATCAATAGTATCGAAGTTGATCATATTTTACAAAATCCTAAATTACAGGAAAAAATAGCTTTATTGAATAACAAGTTCTCTATTGATATTTGTGGAGATCATCCTAATGCCTTTTGGAACAGGAAAAAACATGTAGTTAGCATTCCATATTAGGACAACTTTGACGAAAATAATATTCCTACCAAGGAAAGACCTTGCCAGATGAACTTGGAATATTTGGAATTATGCAAGAAGGAAATAAGTTCCTTACTTCAAAAAGGGTCTTATAAGACAATCCAAGTCACCATGGTCTTGTACGGCGTTCTATGTTAATACACATGTTGAACAAGAAAGAGGAGCGCCTAGATTGGTAATCAATTATAAACCGCTTAATAAAGATTTACGATGGATCAAGTATCCTATTCCTAATAAGAATGATTTATTAGGTAGAGTTTATGATGCAACTATATTCTCTAAGTTTGATCTGAAATCAGGTTATTGGCAGATTCAGATTGCTGAGTCAGACAGGTTTAAAGCTGCCCTTAATGTGCCAATGGGACAAATTGAATATAACGTTATGTCATTTGGTTTAAAAAATGCTCCATCAGAATTTCAGAAAATTATGAATGACATCTTTATGCCATATAGAAATTTTATAATTGTTTATATAGATGATATCTTAGTGTTTTCTAAAAGGATCATTACTCAAAATGGGTTAGTTCTATCTCAACATAAAATGGCTTTGTTTAAAACAAATGATAGGTTTCTTGGTCATAATATTGAAAAGGAAGCATTAGTCCTATTAATAGAAGTATTGAATTTGCTTCTAAATTTGCTGATATTATTACTAACAAGACTCAATTGCAGAGATTTCTGGGGAGTCTTAATTATGTTGCTCCTTTTATAAAAGATTTAGAAAAAGATACAACTGTTTTATATGACAGATTGAAAAACAATCCTAAGGCTTGGTCAAATGATCATACTGAAGCAGCCAAAAGGATTAAAGAAAAGCTGAAAACCTTCCTTGCCTCACTTTGGCCAATTCGAATTGGAAAAAGACGGTAGAAACTGATGCTTCAAATATAGGTTATGGTGGAGTACTGACACAATATTGTCTTGATAATAAGCGTCATTATATTGTTCAGTTCTATTCGAGCAAATGGAATACAGCCTAGAAAAATTATGCCACTATCATCATCATCATCGTCATCATCATCATCATCATTGTTATTATTATTATTATTAGTATTATTATTATTATTCTTATTATTATTATTATTACTATTAGTATTATTATAGGGAATCAAATATTATCATGATTGTACTAACAAAGCAGGATACATCATTTATGCTAGCGTAAAAATTTAAAACATTCAATATCACTTACACTTAGTAAGAAAATGAGCATGGAAACATCGCATAGCTCTATATAACATGGACGAATCCATAAAAAAATTAGAAAAAGCTTTCTTATCTATAAGGCTAAAATCTATAAAATTGATTGTAGCAATCCATGAGATACAAATGATAAGAATACAAGAGTATTTTGAATATATTAATGAAAAAAACATATTAAAAAGGAATAGCCTTTATACTGCATAGAAGTACATGCATAAGAAGTACAATAATCCACATACCGCATACCATGGATCTAAAGATACATCACAGCCCCATTATTTTAGAAGTACAATAATCCGCATACCATGTATCTAAGGATAGATCACAGGCCCCTTATTTGTATCAGAGCCTGATGAATAAACCTAAATGGTATTTAGATGAAAAAACCTTAGTAACCATACTAAAGGTAATCAAATTATATAAAGATTTAAAAAAAAAATCCTACAACTAATCATTGATGAAATGTACAGAGAAGAATTTGAATTCACATGTCACGCCCCGAGCCTACACCCTAGACGTGGCCGGCACTCGGAGACCATCGCTGGCCCTCAGCAGACCCTTGGCATGGCTTACTTAACTCAGCGGAAGACTTAACTCAACAGAATAAACTCAATGCAATAGTTTAAATGATAACATCTTGGCCAAACTGGGAACCTATGTCTCAAAACAAAGTATATGCAAATTCATAAATGAGAGACTCAATACTAACTGTCTGACTGTCTATGAAGCCTCTATAATACTGAGATGGATGTTGGCACAGACCCCACAACATCCTAATAAAGAAAAACTAGGAAAGCGAAATAAAAGAGTCCTCCGGAATGCAAGGAGGTTCACCACTGACTCTGTAGTGCTCAACTGGATCAACGGCACGCTAGATGCTGATCCTGGTTACCTGTGTCTGCATTATAATAAGATACAGGCCAACTGACATCAGTACATTGAATGTACGAGTATGCGAGTTGGAATGCTAAACCATAACTTAAGCTTGAAAGGAGAACAAATGAACACTTACCTTGGCTGTTTAACTCATGAACAACTGAACTCAATATAAAGCAAAAAGACACATGCAATATATATAAAGCTTGTAAAACAGTGTAAACAACTTAGTTCGTTAAAGATAAATCAATAACAAACTCAACTTTACTTAAATATAAAAGTAATATAACTTTTGTGGGAGATTCTTTAACCGACAAGCACCACTATGAGCCTAAGTGGTGATACAGCGTCTTGCCCACGCTGCCAGAACTGTCCCATACTTTGCCGTCATATAGAACGCTTAACTTGGTGGATCCACTAGTCTATGCTAAAAGCATCTTAAGGAGTCATCTAAAAAGTATGATCATTTACTACCCATGATGGCTACATGGTTTCTGGAGACTTGAGTTAATATGAACTCCCATCCCCGTTTCAGTGCTCAATACTACTCCCAAAATATACTTAGCTCATATGTTTGTAAAAACAAAACTCTTTCTTTGAATTGAGATAATTACTCAAGACTTAGCTTAAAAGCTCTTTTCGAATCAATGTTCACTTTCTTGCTCAAATGTGAAAACATTTATAAACTCTTTGGGAATAATTAGTCCCCTTATAGCTTTCTGAGAAATGAACTCAACTCTTTAATCTTTGCTTAACTTGAAAATTGAGCCTTAAAACGAAGTTAAAACGTTTGTTAAAGACTCTTGAAAACTTTAAGAAACTTTGCTTTGATTTGCTTTTTAACTTCTAGACTTGACTCTTAACTTCTTTGACTTTGATATTAACTTTCCTTGAATTTAATTATGGATTCAAGGTTCATGATCTCATGTTTATGGATGATTTCATGATGTTTAGATGTACCTTAGAGTGTTGGATTCATCTAGAAAACGTAGGTACATCGATTAGAAACTAGTACGAAAAGATGGGGGAAGAATGGGGTGAACTGGCGTCCTTGGCGCTCTGAGAGGCGTGGGGCGCCAGGTCCCAAACTTCAGAGAAGTATGTGGGGCGCTCTGACTGGCGCGGCGCCCCAAGGCCAAAACTTCAGAGGCTGCTTTGGGGCGCACTGGCTGGCGCGGCACCCCACCCCCGTTACCCAAGTGTTCTCGGTTTTTCTTCTCCGTTTTTCATCTCTAAGCCCTCCAATCTTCCCTAGTTCCTTCCCCAAACACTTAGGATCAATTGAAACCTCAAAACACAACCAATCTAACTCGAAAACAGACCAGAAATATAAATCAACTCAACCCCCAAGCATCAACAATTCAACCAACAAGAACTTAACGAATTTCAACAAAGTTTTTCAAGAACTCCCTAACTTTTCATTCAATCAACAACCATTCTCTGAATAGAAATAAGATGACAGTGTGGGTGAACTAACCCAACACAAAAAGATCTCACATACCTTAATAGGGATCACCCCCGACGAATTCCACTCGCAAGCTTGGATGATCTTGACGAATTCTTCCCTTTTTCTCTCTTTCTTTCTTCTTTTCTCTCTTCTCCAAGCCCTAAGCGTATTTCTCAATTCTCCAAACTGACTAAGTCATGTTTTTACCCCAATAAATCTCTAAAGTCAAATTAGGAAATTAATTAGAGAAAAGACTACTTTGCCCTTCCCTAAATCCGGTTTGGGACTTTCCTCAATCCAACAGCCCAACTTTCGAAAGGCATATCTCACTCATACAATGTCGAAATCATGCAATCTCGGTGGCGTTGGAAAGATATATCCAAGGTATTTCCAACCATATCAAGATCTGCTCCTAACTTCTTTTGAGCTAGGAGTTATGGCCGTTTGAAAATGGCCAAAACTCCCTTTCTTAACTTAGACATTTCCAGATTTCCTTATTCTTTCCAAAAATCAATATTTTCATATTTTAAACTCTTTATAGTCATTTCTAGGTGCGGGATGTTACAATATCTCCCCCTTGGGAACATTCGACCTCGAATGAGCTTTATTTCACTAAGCTAAGGATAGCAACATCAAGTTCAACACTCAACAAGCAAAAGCAAGTAACAACATGCATACTCATAATTTAGCTAGTACTAAGAAGAGGATTAGTACCTTGATCTGAATTTTCTCCGGATTCAAAGAGATGTGGATATCTTTTCTTCATATCCTCTTCAGCTTCCCAAGTAGCTTCTTCAACAAATTGGTTCCTCCAAAGGACTTTGACTGATGCGACCTCCTTTGTTCTCAACTTGCGAACTTGGCGATCTAAAATCTAGACCGGAATCTCCTCATAAGATAAATTATCCTTAATCTCAACATTTTCAGTTTGCACTATCAATGAAGGATCTCCCATGAACTTCTTCAACCTAAAGATGTGAAATACCGAATGAACCGCCTCTAATTCATGTGGTAGCTCCAACTCGTAAGCTACACTGCCAATCCTCTTGGCTATGTGATAAGGTCCAATATACCGGGGACCAAGCTTCCCTTTCTTACCAAACCTCATAACACCCTTCATGGGTTAAACTTACAAATATACCCAATCATCTACTTTGAACTCTAACGCCCTTCTCCTAACATCAGTGTAGGATTTCTGATGACTCTGTGTTGTTTTCAATCTCTCTTGAATTACTTTCACTTTCTCCATAGCTTGATGAACTAAATCTGGTCCTATCAACCCTTCTTCACCAACTTCAAACCATCCAATAGGAGATCTGAATCTTGTCCCATAAAGAGCTTCATATAGAGCCATTTAGATGCTGGAGTGGTAACTGTTGTTGTAAGCAAACTCAATGAGAGGTAGGTGATCATCCCAATTTCCTTTGAAATCCATCACACAAGCCCTCAACATATCCTCTAAGGTCTGAATAGTGCGCTCTGCTTGCCCATCTGTCTGAGGATGAAAGGCAGTACTTAAATTCACCTTCGAACCCAAACCTTTCTGGAAAGATTACCAGAACTGTGCAGTAAATTGTGCACCTCTATCTGAAATAATGGAGACCGGAACTCCATGAAGTCTTACCACTTCTTGAATATATAGATTAGCATAATCTTCTACCGAATGGGTAGTCTTTACCGACAAAAAGTGGCCTGATTTTGTCATTCAATCGACAATCAGCCAAATAGAATCATATTGTCTGCGAGACCTTGGCAAACCTGTGATGAAATCCATATTAATCATCTCCCACTTCCATTCTGGAAGTTCTATATACTGCACTAAACCATCGGGCCTTTGGTGCTCGACTTTCACCTGCTGGCAATTTGGACACTTAGCAACAAACTCTGCAATGCCCTTCTTCATGCCATTCCACCAATACAGTTCTCTCAAATCGCGATACATCTTTATAGAACCTGGATGAATGGAGTATCTGGAGCTATGAGGTTCTTCCATGATCCTCTCTTGGAGTTCATCCACCATTGGTACACATAATCTACCTTAATATCTAAATACACCATCTCCCCTTTGTTCAAAAGCTAATACTCTTTGCTTTTGAACATTTACCTTTAAGTCGAGCAAAATGGGGTCTTGGTCTTGCTTTTCCTTCACTTTTGACACTAGTGATGATTCAACCCTATTCGTCATCACTATTCCTCCTTCTGTGGAGTCCATAAGTCTGACTCCCAAGTGTGCAGGTCTGTGCACATCTTTGGCTAACTACTTCTTTTCTTCCTCAACATGGGTGATACTACCCATAGAGAAGCTGCTTAAAGCATCAGCAACAACATTAGCCTTACCTGGGTGGTAAAGAATACTCATGCCATAATCCTTGGGTAATTCCAACCACCTCCTCTGTCTAAGATTGAGCTCCTTCTGAGTGAACACATATTGTAAGCCCTTGTGATCAATGAATATATCAACATGAACACCATACAAGTAGTGTCGCCAAATCTTCAAGGCGAAAACTACAGTAGGCAACTCTAAGTCATGGGTTGGATAATTCTTCTCATGAACCTTCACCTGTCTAGAGGCATAAGCTATCACCTTGCCATTCTGCATTAACAAACAACCCAAACCAACTCTGGATGCATCACAATACACCACAAAACCTTGAGTACCCTCTGGTAAGGTCAAAACTTGGGCACTACTCAACCTCTTCTTCAATTCCTGAAAGCTCTTCTCACAAGCTTCAGACCGTTGAAATTTCACTGTCTTTTGAGTCAACTTAGTCAAAGGAGACAAAATAGACGAGAAGCCCTCTACAAACCTTCTATAATAGCCAGCTAAACCCAAGAAACTCCTAATATCAGTTGGAGATTTGGGTGTAGGCCAATTCTGCACTGCCTCAATTTTTTGAGTATCAACTCTAATACCATCACCGGAAATAATATGGCCCAAGAATGCCACAGACTCAAGCCAAAACTCACACTTAGAGAACTTGGCATACATATCCTTATCTTTCAAGGTCAGAAGAACTATTCTGAGATGACTAGCATGATCTTCTTCATTCCTTGAATAAATTAGTATGTCATTAATGAAGACGATGACAAACATATCTAAATAAGGTTTGAAGACTCTGTTCATAAGATCCATGAATGTTGTTGGTGCATTGGTCAAACCAAAGGACATGACCAAGAATTCATAATGACCATATCTAGTCCTGAATGTTGTCTTTGGAATGTCACATTCCCTAACTTTCAACTGATAGTAGCCTGATCTGAGATCAATTTTTGAAAAACAGGTGGCACCCTGAAGTTGATCAAATAAATCATCTATCCTTAGAAGAGGATACTTATTCTTAATGGTAACCTTATTTAATTGATGGTAATCTATTCACATCCTAAGGGAACCATCTTTCTTTCTCACAAAAAAGACTGGAGCACCCCAAGGTGAGACACTTGGTCGAATGAAACCCTTATCTAGGAGATCTTTCAACTACTCTTTCCACTCCTTCAACTCTGCTGGTGCCATTCTGTATGGCAGAATAGAGATAGGATAAGTATCTGGAATGCAATCTATATCGAAGTCTATTTTCTCTCTCAGGAGGGAATCCGGGTAGATCATCAGGAAAGACTTTTGAAAACTCTCTTACTATAGGAACTGACTGAATGAGAGGTACCTCAACATTTGAGTCATTAACTCGGACTAAGTGATAGATACAACCCTTTAAAACTAACTTTCTCGCCTTAAGGTACGAAATGAAACGACCCTTAGGCACAGCTGAACTACTACGCTACTTTATAACTCGGTCATTTGGAATATGAAACTTGACAACTCGAGTTCTACAATTTGTTGAGGCATAACAGGCATGAAGCCAGTCCATACCTAGAATGTCATCAAAATCTAGCATGTCTAGTTCAATTAAGTCAGCCATGGTGTCTTTGTGATTGATGGAAATGACACAATCATGGTAAACTCGCTCAGCTAGAATAGACTCCACAACAGGTGTGGAAACACAGAAAGGTTCACAAAGTTTCTCAGGGATAACATCAAACTTATTTGCAACATAAGGGGTCACAAAAGATAAACTTACTCCTGGGTCTAGCAAAGCATAAACATCAAAAGCAAAGACTTTGATCATACCAGTGACAACATCTGGAGAGTTCTCTTGCTCTTGGCGACTGGTGATTGCATAAAGGCGGTTTTCTCCTCCGCCAGTACCAGAAGTAGCTCCTCTAGGTGCAGCCCTATCTGGTGGAGCAACTGATGAAGACTAGGCTATATTGCCTGGATTTCCACTACCTAGCTTATTCATAGGACACTCTTTCAAGAAGTGTCCCTCTTGTCCACACTTGAAACAACCTGTCAAGCCATCACGACACTTACTTGGGTGGGTTCTCCCACACTTAGCACATGCAGGAGCCCAACTACCTCCTTGTGCCACACTACCCTGGGACTGCGCTGGTTTAGATCTGAAGTTTTGTGAATTCTGACTATAATATTTGCCTTTGTTTCGGGGTGCAGGTGCATTAGCAGATGATGGAGCAGGCCCATTTTGCTTCTGCTGAAAGGACGAACGATTCACATTGCCTTTCTGCTGCCCAGACTCATTCCATGTCTTCGCTTTCTTACTTCTCTTCCTCAACCTACTGCACATAAACCATCAACCTTGATATGTCCATGTCACCTATCAACATCGCTGCCCTGCCCTCTTTGCTTGACAGACGACCCAAGCCAGCAATAAACAAGCTCATTCTGCTCCTTATATCCGTAACCATTTCAGGAGCATAGCGGGACAGCTGGGTAAACTTCAACCCATACTCATGCACGCTCAAGGAATCCTGTTTCAGTTTAAGAAACTCTCGTACCTTAGCCTCCTTCAGTTCTCAGGGAAAGAAACGCCCCAAGAAGGCTTCTTCGAAACAAGTCCAACTAGCAGGTGGTGCATCCTCAGGTCTACCCCCTTCCACTGATCGAACCATGTTCTAGCAACATCTTTCAGTTGATACGCAACTAGTTCAACCCTTTCTGCGTCAGCAACATGCATCACCTCAAAAACCTTATTTAGTTCCTCAACAAAATTTTCCGGATATTCAATGGTGACTGAACCAGTGAAACTAGGAGGATTCATTCTCAAGAATTCACGAATCCTTGAAGTGTCAGCCTTATCTTGCCTTGGTCCTCTTGGCTGCGCAACCTAGTTAGTCACAGCTTGGCTCAGCATCCGGATAGCCTCATGAAATTTAGCTTTAGTGACCTCGCCCTGAGGTTGCACGTTTGGTGCATTAGTTACCCCTTGCTCTTGTGGTTCAACATTTCTCCTAGCTGAATGACCTCGTACTGCTCTTCGTGGAGGCATGGTTATCTGAAACACTCACAAGCACGAATTAGAGGGAACCTTTTAGAGATATACTCTTACGCACGAAATGGATATGAAAAAAGTGAAGAATTTCCTAAATGCTGTAGCCTCCTAATTATAGATGTGGCGCGCTTCACACCGATAACTAGGACTCTACAGACACGACTTCATTGACTCCCTAGGACTCTTGAAAACTTGGCTCTGATAATTATTACTTTCAAAGACAAATTATATTCATATTTTTATTATAACTCTATACCATAAAAAGAAATACTTAGTGCCTATAGAGAATCAAATATTATCATGATTATACAAAAAAAATAGGACACATCATTTATGCTAGCATAAAAATGAAAAACATTCAATATCACTTACACTTAGTAAGAAAAAGAGCATGGAAACATCGCATAGCTCTATATAACATGGACGAATCCATAAAAAATTTAGTAAATGCTTTCTTATCTATGAGGCTAAAATCTATAAAATTGATTGTAGCAATCCATGAGATAAAAATGATAAGAATACAAGAGTATTTTGAATACATTAATGCAAAAAACATATTAAAAAGGAATACCATTTATACTATATTGAAGTACATGCATAGAAGTACAATAATCCGCATACCGCATACCATGTATCTAAGTATAATTATAATAATTATTATTATTATTATTCATCCCCAGAATCATCAGGATCGTCATACAGATCCTTTTCTAACTCCCCAATTAAACAAGGAGGAGGAATGAGCTTGGCGAATCTGAAGACCTCTAAAAAAGAGGCTTCTTCTTCAATACATCTGGAAGATATTCCAAAAAATAATCTGTTATACGCACAACTACAGGCATATCTATCTCAGAAGCAAAGAGATACCTTCGCATCTCTCGCAAAAGAAGAGGTTGATGATATCAAATCTTACGAAAAGGTATCAAAGAAAGAAATGATATTTCATTTAGAAAACTCTGATATTCAGAGAAAAGAAGAACCCTGGAAAATATTCCAGTGATATTTAGTTAAGGGATTATATTTCCCGGGTGAGTCATACAAAACCCGATCATATTATGAGACAATTCTGCTGAGCATCGGTAGTACTGAATTTCAACACTTTTCAGGATACAACACTAGCGATAATGTTTATGACTTCTCCAAGATGATAATTAAACAAAGTATATCGGTTGAAGATTGGGGCATCTCCACAATGAAAGAGAGGCAGATAAGCCTAAATAAGGTCTCTATGAATTTTACATATTGGGACTATATTTATGCTTTTGATAAAGTCCTTATCTATAATAATAATGAGCGACATAAGCATACATGGTTCATTAAAATTTATGCAAAGATATTTGCAAAACCAATCCCTAATTGGTTCCTAAATTGGTGGTCATACCACGGTCCAACAACTAAGATCTTACCAGATCCATTTCTTAAGTTATACAAAGAAAGGGTTAAAGTTTCACCAAACCTAAACGAATTATATCATACAGTTCATATCTGTTATATTGAAATAATTGAACAAATCTATTTTTTTAATGAATTCTCGATCCCGTAGATTCATAAATGGACTCCGCAAGTAGGATTCATTGAGGAGCAAATTCCTTGTTTATACAGGACATTCTATAATAATTTTTGGGATAAATTAATTAAAAGAGATCCCAAGACAAAGTCGTTAAACAGACAAGAATTATTGGATCTTATTGGGAAAAGGATTCAAGAATATTGTTTTGATTCTCAAAAAGGAATTATACAAGATGCCTCGGTCCGGCATATTGCTCGCAAAATCTCTATTCAAGATGGAGATAAAGAAGAAATGATTAATAATTATCTCGACGAAGTAAGAAGGAACCTACTTCTCAATATTAACCAATACGAAAAGTCCGACACTTCAATGCGAAGTGAAACAAGTGATGACGTTGCAAATATTCAAGAGGCTCAATTATGTGAACCTACTACAGAGGATGTGCTGGAAAAAGCGGAAGATCTCCTCCGCCAACTAAAAGGAAAGGACAACATGTGAAGTTTATCTTCAATAATAAAGGTCATTATCAACAGTAGATAAATTGTTGATCTACAGTAGATATACTGTAACTGTACATATGGGACCCATTTATAAGGACCCGTGGTCACTGTAGATAGATTCTTTTTCTTTTCTATAAATAAGTTTCATTTGTAGTTTGTTAGAGGCAAGTTTTAGAAAACCCTCTCTACTTTTTCTTTATAGTAAATCTCTCTGAGTTTTGTAAATTTTCTTGTTAACCGGAGATCGGCCGGAAGTTAATAAATTGTGCATATTTCGGTCATAGGCCTTGGTATTGGCCATAGTAACAAGGTATTTCATTCTTTTATTTTTTGTTTAAATCTTTTATTACTATATCTCTGATTGAAGCCGTGACTATGTCAGGCTAAAGTATCATATCTATGTCGGATAACTAACTTCGATCTTATATCTACCATGAAAGATCTAGACTTTATCAAAGTATAGATAAATTTACATACGGTTTCTTGACTTGGTTCAGAGAAAGTGGTACAGTCAAATTGATTACAACAAGTTATTGGCTTTGTCTTAGTGACTCCGTCTAGCTAGCCGTGTTTCTATTCCCGTTATTGAGTTGAAAAGGGGCGCTTATACCCTGTTAGAACTGCTAGACATATGGGCTCAATAACAATACTATTGAATCTCGACAGACCCCTTGCTCGGGTAAATGGATTAGATCCTTCCATACATTCATAAAACTATATTAAATTTATGTATATTTCGATTCAAATTTGTTCTATAAGTTCGGATGCTATGCTAGACTAGATTAAAGCTGATCGCGCGGATTACCGCCAATCATCTGAGATCCTGTCATTGTGGTATCAGAGTCTAGGTACTTTCATGGTAAATATGAGATTGATGTGAAGTATTCTGCATAGATATGCTCTCTTGCTCATGGATCTAGGAGATACGAGTACTAAAAGTACTAGATTAGAAGAGGTATATATACCTCAAAACCTTTATTTGTTAAACAAATGGACTATTCCAAAGATTGATTTTAAAATCATTTATGATTATGGTTGGTTTGATAAAATTTCTCATAAACAGTCGATTAAAACTACTGAGCAATCATTGGCGTTAAATTCGTCTGAACATATTATTCATTTGTTAAATAAACGAGATATTGATATATATAAATCACAATATAAGTTCTTGCATATTGGCATGGTTCAGATTGCTTTTAAGCCGTTAACTCTTAAAGGGTTACCGGAGACATTTTTAGCTGCTCTTCGTGATGCTAGAACTTTAAATTTTTGACAATCTTTGATGTGTTAGATTGAATCCACTGTAGCTTATGGCCCAGTATATTTCAATACACAGCCTAATTTGCAGTTATCTTTGACTGATAATAATATTTTAGATGCTTTGACTTTGAATGTTAAAACACATGGTTATAATTATGCACCTGGATCTGAATTGATTTTTTTATCTTATAGAATCTATTTTAAACTGATTGCTACGTTAACTCCAAGATGTAACTTATATGATACATCAGATCAAATTATTTTAGTGGAAACTAATTTTGCTAAATCTAAGGTCACTATTAGAAGACCTATAAAATGGGAAGAAATTAATTTTCCAACTACTTGGACTTTATATTCCGTTATACCTCCTGAACTGATGACCGATGTTGTCACTAATTTAGAATATTCTCATATTATTCAAAATCCTGACACTAAGATTTATATTCAATTTGATGAAAAGTGTGTTCCGTATAATAGACATTCATTTTCTGATAGAAGATTGCTTGCTATCCAGCATATTTCGCTGGTTGAACTGATATATGGTCCAGCTCGTAATCATACTGCTTCTTTGCATACTATATCTTCTGTTATATTTGTTGATAATAATAAAATTAAAATTGATCCTCGTTTGAATATTGTTCGAGCTAATGATAAATCGTCTGATATTTCTGATAAGGATATTCCTTTTGTATCCGAAATGGATTTTAATCCTAATGATACTTAATAATGGACGTACACCAAATTGATATTAGTCCAGGTTCCCTGGAAAGAAAGTTTGTTCAAAATGAATTTTCTAGTGATAAATGGAACCGGTTTAAAACTTGATTTTTTGACACTTATAGTGTTGATGACCTAAATAATATTTCTCAAGAATTTTATGAAACTTGTGCTTTACATAATCATATTATGTTCTTTGTACCTTGGTTTATAACCACCTATTTACCTTTATTCATCAACGTCCTTGAACGATTATATAAAGATGAATCTGGTAATATTATCAAAGCTATTTATCCACCTCATGCATGTTTTATTTTACCAAATAATACTAGTATTACTTTAACTGCCTTTCAAAAAAATGTTGAAGAAGATGTTGTGGCAGTCAGCATCAATGAAATTAATAATTTGATTTCTCAAAATAATTATTTGGGACTTTATGTTAAAGTTTTGGGTGAACATATTAGTTTTCTTGATAAAAAATTAGATGAACTAATTGCATTGATGATTCAGATAAAAAAGGATTTGAAAACCTTCTACTTCAAAACAGAACTCAGAACTTTCTACTCATGTGCAAAGACCCCCTGAGATTCAAGATTTTGTATCTAAACCTCTTTATGATTTAGAAGAACTTCTTGATAAAACGTTTTATGAATTTAGTGATAAACCTATGGATTTGTCAAAAAAATTTGCTGATGAAATGGAACAAACTTTTGATTTTAAAAATCATGTTGACTTAGAATTTAACAAACTTCGTGGTTATCCAAAGAAGAATATTGGTAATACTAAATTTGCTCAAGAACCTAGCATGCAAACTTATTATTATTCCAGACCAACTCCTCAAGATGTGCTAATAGAGGAACGAGACTGGAATCAGACTAATACCTCTTATAGTGGATCTGAAATTTATGAATGGAATCTTGATGGGTTGACAGATAGAAAGTTGTCTATTCTTGTTCATAGAATGCTTATATATGCTACTATCTGTAAATATGTAAAAAATACAGATAGAAATATTTGCAAAATGATTATTGGAGGTTTTACTGGCCAACTCAGAGGTTAGTGGGATAATTATATGAGCTTTGAGGTAAAAGTTGTTGTGGTAAATGCTACGGCTGATAACGAAGGTGTTGATAACTTCGGCTTGGCTCTAGTAAGAAATAGAGAAGATGCAGTTTATACCCAAGTCTTAACTATCTTAGAACATTTCAATGGTAGATTAACCAATCAGTATGAGACTGTTTGTACTTTGTTAAATGGTCTACGATGTAGACACTTGGGAGAATTCATATGGTATAAAGATACCTATATGAGTCGGGTGATGGAACTACCCGAAAACAATTTTGAGCATTGGAAAACTAAGTTTATAGATGACCTTCCCCCCTTATTTGCTGAAAGAGTTAGAAAAACTCTAAGGAATAATCAAGGTGATATTCCCTACAGCACGTATACTCATGGTAAGTTGATAGGAGTTTGTACTCAAGAAGGTATAAAGTTGTGTAATGAATTGAAGTTATCTAGGCAGCTTAAGATAGATAAACTTAGAGAAAGATCTCAGTTATGAGACTTTTGTACCCAGTTTGGGTTACCTAATACTTCTGCTAATAGAAAGAAGAAGAAACTTAGAGAATCCAATCCTGATAAACATTATCGGAAGAAGAAGCCTCCTTTTGAAAGGTCTTCAGATTCACCAAGCTCATTCCTACTCTTTGTATAATTGGGGAGTTAGAAGAGGATCCGTATGACGATCCTGATGATCCTGGGGATGATCTTCCCCTTCCCCTAGTATGACCGCCCCTTACTCTAGCCTTGGTTACCCAAGGAGGGTCCATTCTGCAAAAAAAACATTTTGTTTTATTCGAATGCATAATAATTATGGTAATAGTAATTTTCGTCATCAAAATCGATGATTTCTTCACAAAAGCAAATATCAGAGATGATATCTCTCATCATATCATCTATGATTCTCTATATAATTAATTCATGTACATCTCTGTTGAGAGGAATTACCTTTAATATAGTAATTAAGGTTTTTACAATACACAAGGGAGAAAGAAAACTCATTATTATAAATATTCTATGGATAAGAAATCTGGAAGAGAGTTATCACTTCCCTTTTTATAATGGATTTCAAAATCAAAAGGTGCTAATTGTGCTTGCCACCTAGCAAAAATCAATTATTGATGCATCATGCTTAAAATCTTTGTTGAACATATACTTCACAAATTGAGCATCAATTTTTATTAAAAACTTCTTATTATATAAATCGTCTTGAAATTTCAATATGCATTTTATGATGGTTAACATTTCATGCGCCACCGTGGCATATTTCTTCTAGGCATCGCTCCATTTCCCATAATGAAATCTAATCAAATATTCAGTTTTGTCATGGGGGTTAATTTGTTTCAGAATTCCACCATAACCTTATTTAGGTTTATATGCCTCTCTTTCATTATTGAGATGCCCCAATCTTCAACCGATATAATTTGTTTAATTATCATCTTGGAGAAGTTATAAACATTCGCTCTAGTGTTGTATCCTGAAGATACCACAATGACAGGATCTCAGATGATTGGCGGTAATCCGCGCGATCATCTTTAATCTAGTCTAGCATAGCATCCGAACTTATAGAACAAATTCGAATTGAAATGAAATATACATAAATTTAATATAATTTTATGAATGTATGGAAGGATCTAATCCTTTTACCTGAGTAACGGGTCTGTCGAGATTCAATACATATTGTTAGTAAGCCCATGTGTCTAGCAGTTCTAACCGGGTATAGGTGCCCTTTTTCAACTCAATAGTGGGGTTAGAACCACGGCTGGCTATACGAAGTCACTAAGAAAAAGCCAATAACTTGTTGTATTCAATATGACTGTACCACCATCTCTGAACCAAGTCAAGAAACCATATGTAAGTTTATCTATACTTTGATAAAGTCTAGATCTTTCATGGTAGATATAAAAGCAAAGTTAGTTTTCCGACATAGATATGATACTTTAGCCGGACATAGTCACGACTTGAATCGGAGATATAGTAATAAAAGATTTAAACAAAAAAAGAAGAAGGAAATACCTTGTTACTATGGCAAACACCAAGGCCTATGACCAAACTTTGCACAATTTATTAACTTCTGGTAGATCTCTGGTAAACAGGAAAATTTACAAAACTCTGAGAGATTTACAATAGAGAGAGAAAGTAGAGAGGGTTTTCTAAAACCTGCCTCTAAAAAACTACAAATGAAACTTATTTACAGATAAAAAAAGAATCTATCTACAGTGACCATGGGTCCTTATCAATAGGTCCCACATGTACAGTAACAATATATCTACTGTAGATCAACAGTGTATCTACTATTGATAATGTCCTTTATTATTGAAGATAAACTTCACATGTTGTCCTTTCCTTTTAGTTGGCAGAGGAGATCTTCTACTTTTTCCAGCACATCCTCTGCAGTAGGTTCACATAATTGAGCCTCTTGAATATCTGCAATGTCATCACTTGTTTCAATTCGCATTGAAGTGTTGGACTTTTCGTATTGGGTAATATTGAGAAGTAGGTTCCTTCTTACTTCGTTGAGATAATTATTAATCATTTCTTCTTTATTTCCATCTTGAGTAGAGATTTTGTGAGCAATATGCCAGACTTAGCTATCTTGTATAATTCCTTTTGAGGAACAAGACAATATTCTTGAATCCTTTTTCCAATAAGATCCAATAATTCTTGTCCGCATAACGAAACTATCTTGGGATCTCTTTTCATTAATTTATCCCAAAAATTATTATAGAATGTCCTGTATAAATAAGGAATTTGCTCCTCAGTGAATCCTACCTCCGGAGTCCATTTGTGAATCCACGAGATCGAGAAATCAATAAAAAAAATAGATTTGTTCAATTCTTTCAATATAACATATATGATCTGTATGATCTAATTCGTTTAGGTTTGGTGAAACTTTAACCCATTCTTTGTATAACTTAAGAAACGGATCTGGTAAGATCTTAGTTGTTGGACTGTGGTATGACCACCAATTTAGGAACCAATTAGAGATTGGTTCTGCAAATATCTTTGCACAAATTTTAATGAACCATATATGCTTATGTCGCTCATTATTATAGATAAGGACTTTATCAAAACCATGAATATAGTCCCAATATGTAAAATTCATAGAGACCTTATTTAGGCTTATCTGCCTCTCTTTCATTGTGGAGATGCCCCAATCTTCAACTGATATAATTTGTTTAATTATCATCTTGGAGAAGCTATAAACATTCTCGCTAGTGTTCTATCCTGAAAAGTGCTGAAATTCAGCACTACCGGTGTTCGGCAGAATTGTCTCATGATATGATCGGGTTTTGTATGACTCACTCGGGAAATATAATCTGTTAACTAAATATCACTGGAATGTTTTCCAGGGTTCTTCTTTTTTCCGAATATCAGAGTTTTCTAAAAGAAATATCATTTCTTTCTTTGATACCTTTTCGTAAGATTTGATATCATCAACCTCTGCTTTTGCGACAGATGTGAAGGTATCACTTGGCTTCTGAGATAGATACGCATGTAGTTGTGCGTATAACGGATTACTTTCTAGAATATTTTCAAGGCGTATTGAAGAAGAAGCCTCCTTTTGAGAGGTCTTCAGATTCACCAAGCTCATTCCTACTCTTTGTATAATTGGGAAGTTAGAAGAGGATCCATATCACGATCCTCATGATCCTGGGGATGATATTCCCCTTCCTCTAGTATGACCGCCCCTTCCTATGGCCTTGGTTACCCAAGGAGGGTCCATTTTGCAAACAAAACATTCCATTTTATTCGAATGGATATTAATTATGGTAATAATAATTTTTGTCATCAAAATCGACAATTTCTTCATAAAAGCAAATATGTGAGATGATATCTCTCATCATATCATCTATGATTCTCCATATAATTAATTCATGTACATCTCTGTTGATAGGAATTACCTTTAATATAGTAATTAAGGTTTTTTCATTAAAGAAGGGAGAAAGAAAACTCATGATGATAAATATTCTCTGGAGAAGAAATTTGGAAGAGAGTTATTACTTTTGTCACACCCCGAGCCTACACCCTGGGCGGGACCGGCACTCGGAGACCATTGCTGGCCCCAAGCGAACCCTTGGCCTGGCTTTCTTAACTCAGCGGAAACTTAACCCAACAGTACAACTCAATGCAATGAAAGGTTATAAAACAACCAACTGATGCATAACATGCCAAAAGGCAGCTCGAGTCTCAAAATAGAATATTTACATATATACATAGATGAGAGATTCAATACTAACTGACTGAATGTCTATGAACCCTCTAACATACTGATATGGATGTTGGGACAGACCCCGCAACATCCTAACAAATTAAAAACAAGAAACACAAAATAACCGAGTCCTCCGGAAAGCAAGGAGGCTCACCACTGACTCTGGAGTACTCAGCTGGATCAACGACGTGCAGGATGCTGATACGTGGTACCTGTGTCTGCATCGTCATAAGATGCAGGCCAACTGGCATCAGTACATTGAATGTACGAGTATGCGAGCTGGAAAGCTAAACCACAACTTAAGCTTGAAAAAAGTACAAAAGAACACTTACCTTGGCTCTGTTCAACTCATGAATAATTGAACTCAATATATAAAGCAATAAGACACATGCAATATATATAGCTTGTAAAAATCTTAAAACATGATGTAAAAATCATATTTATAATATCATAAAAATACCATGCTTCCTCTCAAGGTCTACTTGTGCAATGTATGAATGAAGTCTCATACTCCCTTACATACTGAGTGGAACCCTCAAGGAATCATGCTCTTTCTACTGTGGGAGTTTCTCTAACCGACAAACCACCACTATGAATATGAGTGGTGATACAACGTTTTACCTCACGTTGCCCGAGGACCATCCTATATCTTGCCGTGATATAGGAAGCTAATGATACAACGTTTTACCTCACGTTGCCCGAGGACCATCCTATACCTGGTCTTGATATAGGAAGCTAACTTTACTAAGTGGATCCACTAGCTTAACTTTACGGGTTCATCTAAAAAGTATGACCCGTTAACTCCCATGTTGGCTACATGGTTCTTATGGAGAATTGAGTTTAGTATGAACTCGCGTCCCCAAATCGGTGCTCATTATTACTCCCAAAATACTTTTAGCTCATAAGTGTTTTAAACACATCTTTCTTTAAATGAGATAATTACTCAAAATCTAGCCCAAAGGCTCACTTGGAATCGATGTTCATTTTTCTTGAAAACTAGCACAAAGGCTCTTTTGGAAATCATATTCCCTTTCTTACTCAAATGTAAAAACATTTAGAAACTTCTTTGGGAATACATAGTTCCCTAATAGCTTTTGAGAAATGAACTCAACTTTAAACTCTTGACTCAACTTGAAACTTGAGACCTCTTTCTTAGCTTGACACTCTAAGCTCTTTACTTGACTTGAAACTAGAGTCTTAAAATGAAATTAAAATGGTCAATAAAGACTCTTGAACAACTGTAAGAACTTGCTTGACTTACTTCTTAACTCTTGAACTTAACTCTTAACTTTACTTGACTTCTAACTTCACTTAACTTCTAACTTCACTTGACTTCTAACTTCACTTGACTTGGAAGCTAACTCTCCTTGAATAGAATTATGAATTCAAAGTGTTTGATCACATGTTACGAATGAATTCGGCAGGCTTAAATGTACCTTAGAGTGTTGGAAACAACTATATAACATATGTACAATACCAAGGAACATGTATGAGAAGGTAGGGAATGAATGGGGAAACTTGGCGTCCTTGGCGCTCTGCAAGGCGCGGAGCGCCAGACCCAAAACTTCAGAGGGGGCCTGCTAGCGCTCTGATAGGTGCGCCGCCCCAAGGGGGAAACTTCAGAATCCCTTTTGGGGCACGCTGACAGGCGCGACACGCCAACCCCCTTGCCCAGAAACTCGACTTTTCTCCCCCTTTTCTTCAACTCTAAACCATCCTTACTTCAATGGATCTAACCCCAAACACTAAGGATCATCAATCTCTCAACATACAATAGATTACAACTCAAATACAAAACCCAATCATGTCTCACAACCAACAATAATTTCAACAACAACTGACAACTTCAACAACAAATCCAATATTTTCTCAAATCATAAAAATGAGCTTGGTGTGTGGGGGAAAGGATCAACGCACATAAAGAATTCACATACCTCAATAGGGACCACCCCCGACGATTTCCACGACGGAAACTTGCTTGATCACCTCTTTCTCTTCTTCTTCTCCTCTTCTTCTCCTCTTCTTCTCTTCTTCTTCTCTTCTCCTTCTCAAACCCTAGCTCTAACTCTTTTAAAAATGGAACAAAATTGATCCACAATAAGTCTAACACAACAATATAACCTCAAAAGAAATGATTTGTGAAAAGACCAAAATGCCCTTAAATTTCCGGACGGATTCCTTGTCTACTGCCCAACTTTCAAAGGGCATATCTCACTCATACAAACTCGGAATTGAGAAAAATCAGTGGCATTGGAAAGATCCTTCTACGAACTTTGCAACCATAACTGGAACTACTCCTAATTCATCCTGAGCTAGAAGTTATGACTGCTCAAAGTCGGGAAAAAATTCACATTTTTCCACAGTTAAGCCAAATTCCAGATTTTCAAATTCTTTCCAAAAATGAAAATTTTCAAATTCCAAGCCTCTTCTTAGCTATTTCAAATTATCGGATGTTACAATATCTCCCCCTTGGGAACATTCGTCCTCGAATGAGGTTACCCTTACAAGGCTAAGGGTGTAACATCAATTCAAACACCCAACAAGCAATCATGCAAACAACGACAACATAACATGCTCACTATAATTCAAAGAGCACTAAGAAGGAAATTAGTACCTTAATCTGCATTTCCTCCGGATTCAAAGAGATGTGAATATCTCTTCTTCATGTCCTTTTCGGCTTCCCAAGTAGCTTCCTCAACAAATTGGTTCCTCCAAAGGACCTTGACTGAGGCTACATCCTTCGTTCTCAACCTACGAACTTGGCGATCTAAAATCTGAACAGGAATCTCCTTATAAGATAAGTTATCCTTGATCTTAATACTATCAGTTGGTAGGATCAATAAAGGATCGTCTATGCACTTCTTCATCATGGAGATGTGAAATACCGGATGGACCGCTACTAGTTCTTGTGGTAACTGCAATTCATAAGCAACATTGCCAATCCTCTTGGCTATGCGGTAAGGTCCAATATACCGGGGACTAAGTTTCCCCTTCTTACCCCTTTCATGGGTGAAACCTTCAAATATACCCAATCATCTACTTCAAACTCTAACGCCCTTCTCCTAACATCAGTGTAGGATTTCTGGCGACTCTGCGCTGTTTTCAACCTCTCTTGAATCACTTTCACCTTCTCCAAAGCTTGGTGGACTAAATCTGGTCCTATCAACCCTACTTCACCAACTTCAAACCATCCAATAGGAGATCTACATCTTATCCCATAAAGAGCTTCGTATGGAGCCATCTGGATGCTAGAGTGATAACTGTTGTTGTAGGCAAACTCAATGACAGGTAGGTGATCATCCCGACTCCCTTTGAAATCGATTATACCAGCCCTCAACATATCTTCTAAAGTCTGGATAGTACGCTCTGCTTGCCCATCAATTTGAGGATGAAAGGCAGTACTTAAGTTCACCTTGGAACCCAAGCCCTTCTGAAAAGATTTCCAGAACTGTGCAATAAACTGTGCACCTCTATCTGAAATAATGGAGATTGGCACTCCATGAAGTCTTACTATCTCTTGAATATACAACTTGACATAATCTTCTGTTGAAAGGGTAGTCTTTACCGGTACAAAATGAGCTGACTTTGTCATCCTGTCGACAATCACACAAATAGAATCATGCTGTCTGCGAGACCTTGGCAACCCTGTGATGAAATCCATATTGATCATCTCCCACTTCCATTTCGGAAGTTCTATCCTCAGAGCCAAACCACCGGGCCTTTGGTGCTCGACTTTCACTTGCTGGCAATTTGGACACTTAGCCGCAAACTCTGCAATGTCCTTCTTCATGCCATTCCACCAATAAACTTCTCTCAAGTCACGGTACATCTTTGTGGAACCCGAATGAATGGAATATCTGGAGCTATGAGCTTTCTCCATAATCTTCTCTTGGAGCCCATCCACCATAGGTACACACAATCTACCTTGATACCTCAAAACATCATCTCCCCCTTGTTCAAAAGCTAGTACTCTTTGCTTTTGAACATTTGCCTTCAACTCAAGCAAAATGGGATCTTGATCTTGTTTCTCTTTCACTTCTGACACTAATGATGACTCGGCCCTGTTTGTCACTTCTATTCCTCCTTCTGCGGAATCTATAAGTCTGACTCCCAGGCGTGACAGTCCGTGCACATCTTTTGCTAACTCTTTCTTCCCTTCTTCAATATGGATGGTGCTACCCATAGACAACCTGCTTAAAGCATCAGCAACAACATTAGCCTTACATGGGTGGTAAAGAATACTCAGGTCATAATCCTTAAGTAATTCTAACCATCTCCTTTGTCTGAGATTAAGCTCCTTCTGAGTGAACACATATTGAAGACTCTTGTGATTAGTAAATATTTCAACATGCACACCATACAAGTAATGACGCCAAATCTTCAAGGCGAATACTACGGCAGCCAACTCTAAGTCATGGGTTGGGTAGTTCTTCTCATGAACCTTCAATTATCTGGAGGCATAAGCTATAACTTTGCCATTCTGCATTAAGACACAACCCAAACCAACCCTAGATGCATCACAATACACCACTAAACCTTGAGTACCTTCTGCTAAAGTCAACACTGGAGCTGTAATCAACCTCTTTTTCAATTCCTGGAAGCTTTTCTCACAAGCTTCAGACCATTCAAACTTCACTATCTTCTGAGTCAACTTTGTTAAAGGAGATGCAATAAATGAGAACCCCTCAACAAACCTTCTATAATAACCAGCGAAACCCAAGAAACTCCTAATATATGTTGGAGATGTGGGTCTAGGCCAATTCTGCACTGCCTCAATCTTTCGAGTATCAACTTTAACTCCATCACCGGACAAAATGTAGCCAAGGAACGCCACAGACTCAAGCCAAAACTCACACTTAGAGAACTTGGCATACAACTGCTTATCTCTCAAGGTCTGAAGAACTATCCTGAGATGACTAGCATGATCTTCTTCATTCCTTGAATAGATTAGTATGTCAATAATAAAGACAATAACAAACATATCTAAATAAGGTTTGAAGACTCTATTCATCAAGTCCATGAAAGTTGCCGGTGCATTGGTCAACCCAAAAGACATGACCAAAAACACGTAATGACCGTATCTAGTTCTGAAAGCTGTCTTTGGAATATCACATTCCCTTACTCTTAACTGATGATATCCTGATCTGAGATCAATCTTTGAAAAACAAGTGGCACCCTGAAGCTGATCGAAAATATCATCAATCCTCGGAAGAGGGTACTTATTCTTGATGGTAACCTTATTCAACTGACGGTAATCTATACACATCCTAAGGGAACCATCTTTCTTTCTCACAAACAAGACCGGAGCGCACGAAGGTGAGACACTTGGTCTAATGAAACCCTTTTCTAGGAGATCTTTCAACTGCTCTTTCAACTCTGCTGGTGCCATTCTATATGGCGGAATAGAAATAGGATGAGTATCTGGAATGAGATCTATGCCGAAATCTATTTCTCTCCCAGGAGGGATTTCAGGTAGATCATCGGGAAAAACTTCTGGAAATTCTCTTACTATAAGAACTGACTGAAAATGAGGTATCTCAACACTAGAGTCATTAACTCGGACTAAGTGATAGATACAACCCTTTGAAACTAACTTTCTCGCCTTAAGGTACGAAATAAAATGACCCTTAGGCATTGCTGAACTACTACTCCACTCTAAGACTGGCTCATTCGGAAACTGAAACTTGACTGCTCGAGTCCTACAATCTATCGATGCATAACAAGCATAGAGCCAATCCATACCTAGAATGACATCGAAATCTACCATGTCTAACTCAACCAAATCAGCCATGGCACTCTTGTGATTGATAGAAACAGGACAATCACGATAAACTCTTTCTGCTAAAATAGGTTCCCCAACAGGTTTAGAAACACAAAAGGGTTCATAAAGTCTTTCAGGAAGAACATCAAACTTATTTGCAACATAAGGAGTTACAAAAGATAAACTTGCTCCTGGATCTAACAAAGCATACACATCAAAAGCAAAGACTTTGATCATACCAGTGACAACGTTTGGAGAGTTCTCTTGCTCATGACGACTGGTGATGGCATAGAGGCGATTTGCTCATCCACCAGTACTAGAAGTAGCTCCTCTAGGTGTCGTCCTATCTGGGGGAGCAACTGATGATGAATGGGCCCTACTGCCCAGATTTCCACTACCTTGATTGGTCTTAGGGCATTCTTTCATGAGGTGACCCTCTTGCCCACATTTGAAGCAACCTGTATGGCCTTGACGACACTTCCCTGGATGGACTCTACCATACCTAGCACATGCAAGACCCCGGTTACTTCCTTGTGCTATACTATTCTGAGACTGTGCAGGTCCAACTTTGAAGTTCTGTGAATTCTGTCCTGCATACTCACTTTTATTTCTGGGTGCAGGTGCACTAACAGATGATGGAGTAGGTCCCTTTTGCCTTTGCTGAAAGGAGGAACGGTTCGCATTACCTTTCTGTTGCCCGGACTCACTACCGGTCCTAGCTCTCTTATTTCTGAACTCTTCTCTGTACCTCAACTTTTCTTCCTCAACTTGCTGCACATAGACCATCAACCTTGACATGTCCATGTCCCCGATAAGCATTGCAGCCCTACCTTCCTTACTCGACAACCGAGACAGCCCAGCAACAAACAAACTCATTTTATTCCTCATATCCGCAACCATCTCCGGAGCATAGCGGGATAGTTGGGTGAACTTCAAATTATACTCATCAACACTCAAAGACTCCTGCTTAAGTGTGAGGAACTCACGTACCTTGGCCTCTTTCAATTCTCGAGGAAAGAAATGCCCCAAGAAAGCTTCCTCAAAACAGGCCCAAATCGCAGGTAGTGCATTCTCAACTATGCCCCCTTTCCACTGGTCGAACCAAGCCCTAGCAACATCCTTCAATTGATACGCAGCTAGTTCAACCCGCTCAGTATCTGCCACATGCATCACATAAAAAACCTTCTTCAACTCCTTAATGAAGTGCTCTGGATCCTCAGTAGTGCTCGAACCCATGAAACTCGGAGGATTCATCCCCAAGAACTCACGAATCCTTAAAGTGTCAGCTCCCTCATGTCTAGCTCCCCTCTGCTGACCAATCTGATTAGTTACAGTTTGACTCAACATCCTAATTGCCTCTCTGAACTCGGCATTAGAAACTTCCCCTTGTGGTTGCACTCCCGGGGCATAAGGTAACTCTTGCTCATCAACATAACGTCTAGGAAGACGCCCTCTGCCAACTCTTCGTGGAGGGATGACTATCTGAAAACACGTGCAAGCACGGATTAGGAAAAAACTCTTAAGAGATAAACTCTAACGCACGAGATAAGTGTGGAAGAAGTGAGAAATCTTCCTAAATGTTGCAGCCTCCCAATTATAGATGTGGCGTGCTTCACATAGATAACTAGGACTCTACAGACACGGCTTCATAGACTCCCTAGGACTCTTGAACTCTGTGATCTTACACCAAGTTTGTCACACCCCGAGCCTACACTCTGGGCGGGACCGACACTCGGAGACCATTGTTAGCCCCAAGCGAACCCTTGGCCTGGCTTATTTAACTCAGCGGAAACTTAACTCAACAGTACAACTCAATGCAATGAAAGGTTATAAAACAACCAACTGATGCATAACATGCCAAAAGGCAACTCGAGTCTCAAAATAGAATATTTACATATATACATAGATGAGAGACTCAATACTAACTGGCTGACTGTCTATGAAGCCTCTAACATACTGATATGGATGTTGGGACAGACCCTGCAACATCCTAACAAAATAAAAACTAGAAACACAAAATAACCGAATCCTCCGGAAAGCAAGGAGGCTCACCACTGACTCTGGAGTGCTCAACTGGATCAACGACGTGCAGGATGCTGATCCGTGGTACCTGTGTCGGCATCGTCATAAGATGCAGGCCAACTGGTATCAGTACATTGAATGTACAAGTATGCGAGCTGGAAAGCTAAACCACAACATAAGCTTGAAAATAGTACAAGAGAACACTTACCTTGGCTCTGTTCAACTCATGAATAACTGAACTCAATATATAAAGCAATAAGACACATGCAATATATAAAGCTTGTAAAACCCTTAAAACATGACGTAAAATTCAAATTTATAATATCATGAAAATATCATGCTTCCTCTCAAGGTCTACTTATGCAATGTATGAATGAAGTCCCACACCCCCATCCATACTAAGCAGAACCCTCGAGGAACCATGCTCTTTCTACTGTGGGAGCTTCTCTAACCGACAAACCACCACTATGAATATGAGTGGTGATACAACGTTTTACCTCACGTTACCCGAGGACCATCCTATACCTTGCCGTGATATAGGAAGCTAATGATACAACGTTTTAGCTCACGTTGCCTGAGGACCACCCTATACCTGGTCTTGATATAGGAAGCTAACTTTACTAAGTGGATCCACTAGCTTAACTTTACAGGTTCATCTAAAAAGTATGACCCGATAACTCCCATGTTGGCTACATGGTTCTTATGGAGAATTGAGTTTAGTATGAACTCGCGTCCCAAAATCGGTGTTCGATATTACTCCCAAAATACTTTTAGCTCATAAGTGTTTTAAACACATCTTTCTTTAAATGAGATAATTACTCAAAATCTAGCCCAAAGGCTCACTTGGAATCGATGTTCCTTTTTCTTGAAAACTATCACAAAGGCTCTTTTGGAAATCATATTCCCTTTCTTACTCAAATGTAAAAACATTTAGAAACTTCTTTGGGAATACATAGTACTCTAATAGCTTTTGAGAAATGAACTCAACTTTAAACTTTTGACTCAACTTGAAACTTCAGACCTCTTTCTTAGCTTGAAACTCTAAGCTTTTTACTTGACTTGAAACTAGAGTCTTAAAATGAAGTTAAAATGTTCAATAAAGACTCTTGTACAACTTTTAGAACTTGCCTGACTTACTTCTTAACTCTTGAACTTAACTCTTAACTTCACTTGACTTCTAACTTCACTTAACTTCTAACTTCACTTAACTTCTAACTTCACTTGACTTCTAACTTCACTTGACTTGGAAGCTAACTCTCCTTGAATTGAATTATGAATTCAAGGTGTTTGATCACATGTTACGGATGAATTTGGGAGGCTTAAATGTACCTTAGAGTGTTGGAAACAACTATATAACATATGTACAATACCAAGGAACATGCATGAGAAGGTGGGGAATGAATGGGGAAACTTGGCGTCCATGGCGCTCTGCAAGGCGCGGAGCGCCAGACCCAAAACTTCAGAGTAGGCCTGCTGGCGCTCTGAGAGGCGCGCCGACCCAAGGAGGAAACTTCAGAATCCCTTTTGGGGAACGCTGGCAGGCGCGACGCGCCAACCCCTTTGCCCAAAAACTCGACTTTTCTCCCCCTTTTCTTCAACTCTAAACCATCCTTACTTCAATGGATCTAACCCCAAACACTAAGGATCATCAATCTCGCAACATACAATAGATTACAACTCAAATACAAAACCCAATCATGTCTCACAACCAACAATAATTTCAACAACAACAACTAACAACTTCAACAACAAATCCAATCTTTTCTCAAATCATAAAAATTATCTTGGTGTGTGGGGGAAAGGATCAACCCACACAAAGAACTCACATACCTCAATAGGGATCACCCCCGACGATTTCCATGACTGAAACTTGCTTGATCAGCTCTTTCTCTTCTTCTTCTCCTCTTCTTCTCCTCTTCTTCTCTTCTTCTTCTCTTCTCCTTCTCAAACCCTAGCTCTAACTCTTTTAAAAATGGAACAAAAATGATCCACAATAAGTCTAATAAAACAATATAACCTAAAAAGAAATGATTTGTGAAAAGACCAAAATGCCCTTAAATTTCCGGACGGATTCCTTGTCAACTGCCCAACTTTCAAAGGGCATATCTCACTCATACGAACTCGGAATCTAGCAAACTCAGTGGCGTTGGAAAGATCCTTTTACGAATGTCGCAACCATAACTGGAACTACTCCTAACTCATCCTGAGCTAGAAGTTATGACTGCTCAAAATCGGAAAAAAACTCACCTTTTGCCACACTTGGCCAAATTCCAAATTATCAAATTCTTTCCCAAAATGAAAATTTTCAAATTCCTAGCCTCTTCTTAGCTATTTCAAATTGTCGGATGTTACAACTTTCCTTTTTATAATGGAATTCAAAATCAAAAGGTGCTAACTATGCTTGCCACCTAGCAAAAATCAATTTTGATGCATCATGCTTAAAATCTTTGTTGAGCATATACTTCATAGATTGGGCATTAGTTTTTATTAAAAACTTCTGATTATATAAATCATCTTAAAATTTCAATACACATTTCACGATTGTTAACATTTCATGCGCCACCGTGGCATATTTCTTCTAGGCATTTCTCCATTTCCCAGAATGAAATCTAATCAAATATTCGGTTTTGTCCTGTTTCAGAATTCCACCATAACCAATGTTAGATGCATCTGTCTCTACATTTTTTTGCCGAGCAAGGTTAGCAAGAGTTAGACAAGGTAAAGATTAAACACGAAGTTTAATATCTTTTACCAAAGAAGTATGACTATCATTCCAAGGTGATTTATGATCCTTTTTTAACCTATCATATAAAGGGGCCAAATCACGAGATAATTTTTTATAGAAGGGAGATCTATAATTCAAGCTTCCCAAAAATCTTTGTAATTGAGTTCAATCTGTAATAACATCAGGAAATTTTGAAGCAAAGTCAATAGCTCTTTAAATTGGCGCCACTTTCCCTTTGACAAATATGATGTCCTAAAAATTGAACATCTGTTTGAAACAAACTCATTTTTGGTTTAGAAATCACCAAACCATTTTGTATAACAATATTCTTAAAAATGTCTAACTGCTTAATATGCATTTCAAATGTTTTTTAGTACACCAAAATATCATCAATATAAACAATGATAAAATCTAAATATGGATTGATAATATCATTCATGGATTTCTGAAATTCAGAAGGAGCATTTTTAAATTCAAATGGCATAACATTCCATTCATATTGTCCAAATAGGACATTAAAAGTTGTTCTATAAGAATGCTCTTTAAATATTTGGATCTGCCAATAGCCTGATTTTAGATCAAATTTCGAGAATATATTGGCATCATATAATCTTGATAATAAATCTATTTTCTTTGGAATAGGATACCTAATCCATTTTAAATATTTGTTTAATGGTTTATAATTGATTACCAACCTGGGGATACGTCGTTCTCTTTCTGCCGCATTGTTAACATAAAATGGCGTACAAGACCAAGGTGATTTGGAAGGTTTTATTAAGCCTTTTTGTAACAAATTATCAATTTCTTTCTTGCAGAATTCTATCAATTCGGTGTTCATCTGGAAAGGACGAGATTTGGTTGGAATATCATTCATAGAAAAATCATCTTCATATGGAAGAGTAACAATATGCTTTTTGTGATTCCAAAAAGCACTAGGACGATCATCACATATATCAACGACAATTTGTTCAGAAATTAATTTAATTTTTTCCTGTACTTTAGTTGATTTCAAAGTATCAAATATATTCATACTAAATAATTCAAGTTGCAAAGAATCAACATGCTTTTGTTTCAAATTAATCATAGCATTAATATAACGAGAAACCGGATCAGTGATAAAAGTATAACTAATATCTCTGTCTTCGAAGGTAGCAGAAAAACATTTAGCATTTATGCTAGTAAAAGAACAGATAACATTTATAAAAGGGGTTCCAAGTATAATTGGAGGGTATAACTGATTTTTAACCAAGAAAAAGAAATGCGGAATACAAACTTTATTCTGGCAAATGCGAGTGTTAGGTAATTTATACTTTATATCTAAAGCATGTCCAGACGTAGATTTAACCATATAAGTTGTTTTTTCAAAATATTTAGTAGGTACAAGACCTTCCCGAATACAACTAACGTCTGCTCCATTATCAATCATAGCAATATCAGTTATAGAAAAAGTGTTATCAATAAATATGGTGCATTTAACATACCATTTATGAGCAGTGACAATTTGCATCATTCCCAAAAACATACCTTGTCTAGGATTAAGATTGAAGGTTTTGCAAGAGTATTTTCTTCCGCAATACTTTTACCCTTGTTATTAACAGTTTCAATTTGAGTAAGACGATGATCATAAATCATTTGATTTTGTTAAGAAATTTAATCTCATTTTTCAATTTCACCCTTTAGATCATCAAACGAGGAATCGTATGTAGAAATAGGTTGTTTATTAAGTCTATTATTAACTTCAGACAACGAATAAGGTGCAGAATACTCGAATTCAAAATAATTCTTTTGTTTTTTCAATATTTTTTGAAGAACTAGCACTATTATTAACAGCTAATTGAATAATTTTTTCACGAAGATTATTATCAGTAACTTCTTTCAGAAGTTCTATCACATTATCAGAAGTAATAGTATTAATATTCAAATCTTCCAATTGAGATTATAACTTATAAAATTCATCATTTTCACAAGAGCAAATTTTACCATGACAACCATCGCAAGCATTCATATTAGCATGCTGATTATTATCAGATGAATCCAACAACTCAATCTCTTGTTCAGACTCTAAATTAGAATCATAATCGGACTCCAAACCAGAAGTGTATAAAAAACTATAAACCTTTTCATGGATCTCTTCATCGAGTTCTAAAGTCTTCAACTTTTCAATCTTACAGTTAGGTGCTATGTGCCCAAAATTTCCATACTTGTAGCACTTGATCTTGGCAAGCTCCCGCTTAGACCTATTTTTGGTAAATCTATTAGACTTACGAAAAGCTCTTCTAGTGTCATGATCTTCCTTAGATCTATACCTAGACCTCTTCTTCCTATAATGTTTATCAGGATTGGATTCTCTAAGTTTCTTCTTCTTGCTATTAGCATAAGTATCAAGTAACCGAAACTGGGTACAGAAGTCTCCTAACTGAGATCTTTCTCTAAGCTTGTCTATCTTAAGCTGTCTAGAAAACTTCAATTCATTACACAAGTTTATACCTTCTTGATTACAAACTCCTATAAACTTACCATCTGTATAAATGCTCTAGGGAATATCACTTTGATTATTCCTTAGAGTTCTTCTAACTATTTCAGCAAATAATAAGGGGGGGGGGGGGGGGGGCAGGCCAACAAAAAA
>JAJOOE010002438.1:0-84152 GCA_036250405.1 Solanum raphanifolium
TATTTAACTGTATTTATGTATATTAGTATTTAACTATATTTTTGTATGCATATTCGTTGTATCTTATTTAACTATATTTATGTATATTAGTATTTAACCATATTTTTGTATGCATATTCGTTGTATCTTATTTAACTATATTTATGTATATTAGTATTGCTAAATAGTAATTGCTCACACGGTTTCGTCTTCTTTAGCCATTTTTATCAAGGAATATCGGTAACATAACTTTGTTCGGGATGAATTTATAATAGGATTTATTGTGGCTCCTAAAATACACACATTGGTTATAACATGTTCATGTTTAAAGTTAAATCCAATAAAAAATAGTTGTATGCAAATAAAATCACTTTTATTCAATAATTGTATATTTACTCAAAAGGTATATCCTAAATATATGGGTATGCATTCCTATGTATTTTTAGTTAAATGTATTTTAGTTTTTACCTTCATTGATTTTTTAATTAACGTTTTCTCTAAGTTTTATTCAGTCATTATTATGACATATCAATACCACATCTTTTGAGACAACAAGAGAATGAAGTATTTAAACTGACAAGAATATGATCGGTATGTCTTTAAATAAGTAATTATTAGTTCTAATGTTAATAATGGAAAGTTGCTCATTGTATGGATGTAAATTAGGACAGTGGGTTATATTTAGAGTCAATTCATTATTTAGTTTATTGTACTTAAAGATGTATTAGTGTATAAATAGAAAAATAAAAAATGTATACAAAAATACAGCGAAAAAAAGATATAAAAATGTAGTCATTTATTGTAAATAACATACTTATAGCTATTGAACTTGAATAACCCTATAAATATAGTCATTTTTGTAAGTTGCTCTTCTTTTTGGGGAAAATTGTGCATTATAGCAAACTATTAATTCAAAATAAATGTTATAGCTACTGTTCATTTAATTCCAATTCGCAACAAACTTCTTGCCATTCGCCGAGCCAATCAATTTCTCAGCCCTGAATCTCGCTCGCCATTCTCAGTTCTCTCCCTCGCCTCTACAAACACAAATGTATCAATTATGTTTGTGTTTGTATAAGGCGAGAGAGACTGTATATACAAATACAAATACATATCTCTCCGTCCTATACACTTATAATTATACAAATACAAATCTTTCCCTGTCTAGTTCTCTTTTGCCTTTCTCTCTCTCGCTTTATACAAATACAATGTATAGTTTGTGTTTGTATAAAGCGAGAGAGATTTGATATATAAATACAAATGTTTTGACTCGATTCAATTGTATACATATTCAAATTTTATGTAGATATACAAACACAATCATTGATACATATACATAGTAGTTACATATATACAAATATACATATACAATTCACATCTCTCCACTCTCTGTCCTTTCTCGCTCGCCTATCTCCTCTCTCTCCTAATCTCATTCGCCACTCTAGCCTAACACAAAGAACATATACATATACAAACACAAATTTTCATAGCACAGACTCCCAATTTATACAAATCGTCGTGATTTATATAAATTGCCACAATTTATACAAATTAAATCAGATGCTCCATAGCAAATATAATTTGGCTATGAAGCGCAAATAGCAAAAATATAGTTATAGAACGCTAATATAATTTTTATGTTTGATATTCCTAAAATTTACTCTCTTTTTTATAACAAGTGATATCGACTAAAGGAACCCAACAAACGTGTACCAATGATATATATGATGATGCATCTTGAAATGTCTTTGAAAGAGATTTATCGTCAAGTTGCTATTAGACATATAGAATATTGTAAAGCTTATATGGTAAAGAAAACAATTGTCTTTCCTTTTCAATGTACACAAATATAACTCCAATGTCCATTTCTATTAGGTCCAGCCTATGACAAATTAAGATACAAAATGGTCCAACCTGATTTAAAAGCCCTTAATTTCTCTAAGCATCTTGTAATTTAATACATACATGTAGCCTGTAGGGACAAGACTTTATTGCAATATTCAACTCTTATCATTTTCAACTCTTATCATTTCTAGAATTCCCCACCAATTATTTTATCCTCTCTGCTAAATTAATTAGATTAACTTCAATATTTTAAATTTATGATTTAGATGTTCAAAAATTATATGAAAAATATTATGAGTTACAATCTTTTTCATATTAATATGATGAAAAAATATATATTAAAATATTGATTAAAGTCCTGACTTTCGAAAAATGAAATCTGGCGAATAAAAATAATGGAAGTGATTAATATGAAGGTCGTGTGCGGCTTCGTGTAGAACCCACACCAAATCATTTTGAGATCATCCATTGGTCCCTTTTTTTTTGTTTTCTTTTAAGTGGTGATGACTGATGAAGAATCATCTATGTGAGATCCATCTAACATGCTTATAAATTTAAATTATTTTTTGGTTAATTTTGCTACGTATCTATACATATTATGGGTCCATTGGTTAGTTTGGGTCTTACTAGGTACGTAAATGGTCGTCACTAATCCTAAATTGGAATGAATTTTTCTAAAACTTAGTTTAGAAGGTGAGATAAATTTATTTTTTTTGAAGATTGAGAATGTAAACGAACCATTAACCTCTCAAACCAGCCCAAAAATACTCCAATATGCTTTTTAATTCAATTTCAGATCACTATGTAAATAACAAACTTGACATATATACATATTGCTCAAGTAAACTTGTCTACAAGAAAGAAAAGAAAAAAAAAAGTAAAAGCAATTCAGTATGCTAGGATATTGCGCAGTAAATTAAACTTAATAAGACGATACCGCAATTTATTATATGAAATACTTAATAAGTTTATGTGTACTTAAAATGCATCAAATAATGCACGAGTGTTTAGTAAGAAAAATGTGAGTATATATATATATATATAATATTTTGGTCATTCTTTTTGCCCTTGGATATTGACGTTTTCTTGGTTGAACTTGCTCTGCATAGATTGATTGGCCTGCTGCATATACTGGGCTAGCATTTCATTATTCAACTCCATCTTCATTGACTGTATATTTGAAATTAACAGCCAATTAATAAATTAATTAAGTCGGATGGATACATGCGAATCCATTTGAATACAGGAACAAAATTACACCTAATTTGAACTCCATGTATCTGAACGTACCAAAATTTCGTATAAATTACTTACTTGGGCTAAAAATGCATTATAGGGGTCATTAAAAGGGTATAATGAAGTGGTTGCAATATTGGGAGCAGTAGCTGCAGCTTTGGTGACTGTGGTGCTGGGGACATCACCATAATTAGCTACTTGTGCGGCTGGTTGAGTATGAATGGTCGGGGCCATGCCAAATGCTGGAGACATGAAGGGATGACAACTAGGAGTGGCAATTGAAGTTGGATAAATGAGCGGAGATTGATAAGGAGCTCGAGCTAAATTAGCACTCATATTGTTAATCATTCCTGCAGTGCCCATGCCAAGACTAAGACCACTCATTCTTGCTAGTAATGGCATTTGAATATGTGGTTGCATCATCATCATCATTTGTTGCTCCATGTTTTTAGCATAGCTTATCATATGAATTTGTGCTTGAAGCTGCTTTAAGTACTTTATCACTTCCTCCAACATTGATGCTTTATCTGTCTGCTGTACATACATATAATTATGTCATGAAAAAAATTACATTATCCTCCTATGTATATATCTATGATCAGTTGGACAGAAAATTATACTGTGTATATAGCTAGATCAAATATTACTGGTTAGACTTGCATATGTGGTAGTTACAACTACGTACCTTACTTGCATTTGGCACCAACTTCTGCAGAGCTTTCATCTTTTCGTTGATTCTAACACGGCGTCTCTGCACCAAAATTAAACAAAACAATGGGTAACTAGTGTGTTCATATAGTCATATATAAAAGGCCATTGCCAAGTTGTAAATACTATTCATTCACTTTCTATAAATACACTAGCTAGCTAACTTGTTGTAAGGTGCATTAATTAAATCCAACATACCCGCTCTGACTGGTTATGAACAGCAGCTCTTCGACTACGTTTTGATGGGTTGGAGCTTTTTGTTTCACGTTCTAATTCCTCCTTGTTTTCCTGTCACAAGTCATCCAATATGCATTAGAGTTTGATAACGTATATGTATTTGAAAGAAGTATACATATCACTGCAAAATATAATTCCAAAGTACTAGTACTATATATAGTACAAGAATGTACAGTGGGACATTAGCTAGGTGACTAGCTACTGATATTTGCATTTGATCATCGTACTAGCTGGCTAGCGATCACTTTTTAACGAAGAGACATGACTGATTATTATAAGATACTTATAGCATCCAATTTTTTTTAAATTTAGGAAGTATGTAAGAAGTTTAATTACCGAGCCACCATGGCAGGCAGAATCCTCGTTACAAGGCCATGTTACCATGGTGATATCATTATCCCTAGCACTTGCACGAGCGTTTAAATGTTCTAGTGATATTCCACCAATATATAATTGGGGGTCAGAATCTGATGATCTCATCCTCTTTAGTACTCCTCTTGTTTGTTGAGCACCATAAGATGCATTTTTGTCCCTGTTGATGTTTGCCTGATTTTGTCCATCATTTCCCATTATATAACTATGATTTTGTTTTTGGAAAGTGGCTTGATGCACAATTGACTCTAGTGTGTCACCAGCCTTTCCCCATGTGTGTTTTGTTTGCTCATTGGAGAGGTTGCTTCCAAGTCTATGCATGGCTACTTGCCCATTTTCCCATGTTAACTCTGCAACTTCACACTTATTGGACCTGAATTTTTAGATATCATATTAGTAGAAAGAAAGAGATGTTGAAGAAAAATGTTACTAGTAGCTAGTATAATAAGAACATACATGGGGTCAACTTGATTCTGCTGGTTATGCACGTGGCTACGAGGATATCTGTTCTCCTCTACTTCTTTTTCTACTACTTGTTCTTCTTGTTTTTGGTGACTAAAATTCCAAGTATGATGACTCATGTTGATGCCTTTGATAGGGTCTACCCTTATAAGTTCTTAGTTACTGCCAGTCCTAATATATTGAGTTGGCTTTCCCTCTTTTATACTAAAAACATATTTCAGTATCTTCTGGTCCCCTACAGGATTGTCATATTTAGCTGAATATTTAATGTATGCACATTATGTGTTGTAGCAATAAAAGCCTGGATTTCAAATGGATAAGTTTTGGCAATTTAGTGTATCTGTTTTACTCTTTTTCCTTGATGATAGAACTCTAAAGAATGAAAGAGCAAAAATTTTATCCACCTAAAGATCAGGAACTGATTTCTTCATTGTAATTAGTAACTTCCAACAAAGATATTTTCCTTTTTGATGGGGTTAAAAACATTCAATGCGTTCAAATTTGCCGCCTCTCTATCTGACTTTGGTTGCTCTGACTAGTGATGCAACAACTACTCAAATAAATTGACAGCATTTTAAAAAATATAATTAATTTCAATCACATAGAAGTTATGCCGACTTCATAAGATGAGGTGGGGCTGGTACTTTGTAATTATCTTTTGTCACTCTCATCCCTGATTTCGTATAAACATTAGTATAAAGTTCTAATTAAGCACTGTTAGATTAAAATTTGGTAGCCTTAGTATAAGTTGTTAATGTAATTACAAATTTCTTACTGATAACATCAGCACTTTTGTTGTTACATGTCATTCACTTGCTAGCTTATGCACCAGGCAGATGCCGTGACAGTTTTCTCTAAGTTGGTATGTTTTGTTGTGAATCAAACATGTCAAAGTGTTTTTGCAACACCTTGTCATCATGTAGAAGATTTTACTCCTCATTTATGGGATCCCTCGTATTTAGGACTTCCCAAGTACCTCCAAGTTTGTCAACTGGATTTAAGTTATATACACTGATAGCATAACAAATTTTACACTGTTGCTGTAGTTTAACATGACATAGTAGGTTGGTTATCATTTTTACCAGCTTGTCAATTAATTTTAGTTATAGAGATATACTGGTAATTACTTTGCAAGTGACATGATTGTTGTGTCAAACTTAAACTCTTGCCAATTATGCCACTGGTTCTGGAGACATGTCAAGTCACAGTTGAATCTGGATAGACATTTTGAATGTTCTTAACGACAACAACAAACATTTCAACTTATACTGCACTCTATTGTAAGTTCTTAATTAGACATGGTCTCATGTAGGGAAGTCAGGTGGGCACCCATAATCAATTCGACAGAAAAGGATTTACCTACTAGACCTGTGTGATCAATAATTTTGTAGTATTTCTTGTTTCCATGTGATTCATATTAATTGATGTCTCAGATATTGATATACGATACCTGGAAATTGCACGGCAACACTTAGATGTTGAAAATGGGGTTTATTATGGATCTCCATCAATAGCTAAATAGAGACAGTTCACAATCAGTTTTACCATTCAAATTCTTTGTCAAGGGATTATTTCTCTTCATGATTGGGATGCAAGAAGGCGTGTCTTGGAGTAATGAGAAATGTTCTACGTTTCTACACGTGGCCAAGGTTCGAATCTTGGAACCAGCCTTTCTTAGGCCATGACCTATGTCTTTTAAATGCACATATAAAACTATACTATAGTTAATTGATATGTATTCTCACTTTAATCTTTAACCACTAAGGTTAGATTGCTTGGTTTGGTGTAAGTACTGGGTACATGTAATTTACCGAGCACTAGGGTCAGCCTAATGATTGAGATAGAAGTCCCTGTCTCTAGCTAGCCCTGCTGGCTTCTGAGAAGCAAAATTTGTGGTTCTAATAACTCTTCCCGTGTGAGCTATAATTCTACCGTTGGCATTTTGTTTGAGACAGCCGGTTGGTCACATGTTACTGTATTGGTCCATCATAAGGAAAAAAAGGGCCACCTTTGAATTCTGCATGCTCATTAGCATACATAGATTATCGAATGAAAATGACAAAAATTTACTTTTTGAGAAACAGTGAGTGTAGTTTGTCAATCGAAGTTTATGAATGTCAGCAGAAGCAGGAGACAGCATGTTGTTTCAGAGGTTACAAAATATGTCAAGAAGACCTCTATTGGTTGTGTATGAAAGGGTTTAGCCTATGAAAATATAGATTCTTCCAGGAACCAGTAATGGGCATGTCAAACCAGTGATAGATTTATACCAGTGTTGAAACACAGAACAATAGCAACAATTATCACTTAAAACACTTGATTGGCATAAGTTGTTTTTGCTTTCGATTACATACATTTCGTCTAGTAATAAAATGCAGCACAACAGGATTAATGCATTTTCGGTGGCTATAAACCAATCATTGCACCCTGAGGCAACAATTCTTAAGACAGATTTCAATATAAAATCAATGAGTTGAGTACAATTCTTGTGTAAATAGAGTTTAAGAGGATTCATTTTCCGGTGCTGTACACTTTTTTACAGTTAGAAGCAGTAACATGTAACAGGTCCAGTCCTTGTTGATCTAATCTTATTTGATTTCTCTTTCACTGTGGTTTCTTCATATCTTCTTTTCTCTTCTGCTTGTGTTCTTGCTCCTTTGGCGATATGATCAATCCTCGCTAGTTTGTTTTTGTAATGCTGCAAGTTCCTTTTCAAAGCAAGCTCCACTTGATTCTGCAATTTCCCAATAAAAGTCATTTTAAGAATAAGCATTTTGCACTAAAACAGCTTCAAAACTTGGAGAGCACTAACCTTTCTCCTTTCCATTTGTTGTTTTGCCATCGTCTTCTTTTCGTTCTCCCAAGCAAGAAGCGCAGAAAGAAGTTCATCATGTCTGAAATTTGAGAATATTTCTTATTAAGATGCCACTAATTGCAATATGTCTTGCAACAAAAAATTTAAAAAGTGTGTTATAGGTGAACTGAAATCATCAACTTCTATACCATAAAGAACAATCAATAATAAAACTTGTACCGCTTTCTTATTTTGGCTATCTGAGCTTTCTCCCAAGCATCAGCTTTGTTTTCAGCATTTCTGCTAACTCTTGAAATCCCCTTTTGCATTTTATCATTAGCAGCAGGAGTTATGGTCACTATTTCTGCTGAAGTTTTACGATTCATCGTGGATGTCCTTCTCATTGGAGCTTCAAATAGAACATGTTAAGCAATTTATCCTCATGATATCTTGCTAAGGAAAAAAGACTTTTAAGTTCTACGCTCTTGCAATGTAAAAGATATTTACACAAACAGGTCACTAGCAGAAATAGTAACTAACATGTTAGGAGTACTAATAATCCAGGGAAAATTATGTATACAGTGTTGACATTTACCTGCTTCTGCTGGCATAATAACAGGTCTTTTTGTTTTTGTCTGATATTGAGAGCCAGCATTTTCCTCAAGGGAACATATAGCAAACGCGGTAGCAGCAATTGCTGCTGCAAATTCTCCATCACCCAAGTCATAAATGTTCCTTTTCATCTGGCTAAACAATTAGTATTACTGCAGGTTCCTGTTCCGGTGCCTGGTGACGAAAACTTAGCTACTATTAAATCTTGTATATGTGCATTTTTAGCTTAGACAGGACTAGTACTCTTTGTTTCTATTTTTGGAAAAGGCAAAGCTTGCTGAAGTTTATTTATGTCCTCCAAATGCTAATCCCTTTTTGATGACACTTTCTAAAACTTGAGAAAAAATTAAACAGAAAGTTAGTAGAGTTTACTTTTAAAGAGGGAGACTAATGTACTACATTTGCTGTTTCCAGCATTATACATAATCTTTGCAACTATGTTTGGTATAACTTCTCCAAAAGCAATAGACTTTTTCATCTTACTTTCCTAGTCATTCTTTTGTCAACACCCTTGTGGCGAATCAAGAATTTACACGTCCTGAAATGTATATCTAACTATATTTATTATTAGTAACTTTTTGTACATATATACTATAAGGTTTGATCTCGAATTAAAATACTGGATTTTGCTAAATTTGTATCCGTGAATCCGCCACCATCCCAGTCCAAAAGAGATAGAGAAAGTGGGCTTAGGAAGCAAAGATAAAAAGACAAGCTTTAACGAAATTGACAGTCTTTTTTCTGTTTTCTTGATTATTATTTTTAGTGTAAGATGGTATTGGAGGAAAGGTATGTCTTTGGTTTCTATTGTATGCTGCAGGAAAGGTATCTGTTTGGAGGTTTTTTTGTGTTGAAGTGGGCCTATGGTGCAATTAGGCCCAAGAGTTCAAATGGATAAGTACTTTGGGCCTCAATTAGGAAGGCCCAACTGTAATTTTACTGGACTAGAGCTAAACAAGTCCTAATTGATCGTTGAATATTTCATGGCCCAAACCAGGGATTAGCAACCCAAACATGGTATGGCCAGTTCAACAAGATATATTATTAAGGATAATTACAATCCTAAACACTTCAGTCAGTTCATTTGCAAAATATACACAAATTATAGGGGAATTAAAAATTTTTGATCACTTACAAATTAAATAATTTTTTTTTTATAATCACTTATGTGTAAAAATAACAAAATCATGTAAAAAAGGTCATAAAACTAAAAAGTATATAAAAATGGCCTACAATACCTGATGATCATAACTTTAAGAATAAAGACTATTGGTGTTTGTCTTTTTATATTCATTACTTTTTTTAATACATTTTTTGTTAAATTAATTGACAAATACATCCTTTTTCGTACACAAAATTACTAAACTAATCTTTTATTTATTTTTCTTTATAACAACTAAATGAAATCTAAACAGTAAATATTTTACTGAATATGCATATGTTACAATATTTCACTATAATATTCATGAAATTTTCTGACAAATAACACCACAATAACTTGTGGTGAATTTCTAGTCTAAAAGGAGGACACATAAACACACGATAAATATAATATTGGACTAATAATACACTAAATTTAATATTAAGTAATTGACCATAGATCAATTCCCACCTAGCTTACTTTGGATTTGACTGATGTTGACGTAGTTGAACCAAATCTTACTCAGTTGTGATAAAACAAAGAAGTCCTACTTGTATAACTCAGCCATTGTTGATTTCTTTTCGGCAGTCAGCCATTACTAACGACAAACTTTAAGCTTAAAGACACCTCACAACTGCAAATCCAACAAATAATTTGACTCTGCTCATGCAGTTGACACCTCATTCATTACAAATTTTGTCTATATCTCCTCTTTCTCACATCAAGTGTCTGGAACTTTAGTTTTGTACCAAAAATCCCTTCATTCTTGAACGAGTTAATGCTAATTGTAGGCTATTTAACACCCCTACAAAAAGCTCCAAACTTTAGCAGGTACACTTTGAGAAATCTGAAACTTACCCTTTTCATTTCACACGCTTTTCTTGTTCTTTCCCCCCACCACAAGGTACTGGCCCCTTTTTGGCACAGAGGCTGCTGCACATTATCAGTGTTTGCTCTTTCTTTCATTTTGGAAATTGGGATCTAGTATTGTCAAATTCTTGTAGTGTTTGAGGTTATTTCTCATCTGGGTTCAGCTCAATTTTTTCGGTATGTCGAAAAGCTATGAAAGATCTTAGCTTGTTATTGTTTTGTATGCAATTGTTTGGTGTTGGTATAAGGGAGTTCTTGTGATTGTTGGATCTAGTTTTAGTTTGCTGATTTTGATTGGTTAGTTTTCATTTATCTTTTTAATTTTGAGTTTTACTATCTATATTTCACGTTAAGTGTCCTTTAGTACTTACAAGGTGTAATTGGTTATCTGCGCTTGTCCAGTTTTGTGTTTGAGCTTCTGTTATATCTGACCAAGAAAAGCAATTTGCTATGCACCCTCATTTCACATTCATGTTTTGTTAATCTGCTATTGATTTTTTGACATTATGTTAGGTTCATTTAATCCTATTAGATTAGGTTAGAGTCCCACGTTAGTTGGAAAATGGACTTGTGATATGCCTATATAGACTCGGACAATCCTCCCCTCATGAGCTAGTTTTTGGGTTGAGTTAGGCTTAACTGTCATATCTTTACAAATTCAATCTAGGGAGATTGTATTCATAGTTTTCAGAAAGACGTAATATGTAAATTAGTTGTAGCTACCTCAATATAATGAAGGATTCTTAAATACGGAATGACAAGAAGAAGTTAATTTTGTTTAGTTATTTAATCAGAGAACTGCTAGCTTTATGATGAAATATCATGTTTTTCCTCATTGTCAGTCATGTAAAAGTTCTTTTATTGCTTGTTAACCTTCTCTTAAACTCTTAACAATTATTGTATCCTCGTCCGTTACAGCTTATGCCTGTGTTCAAAGAGGGGTGAAGCTGAGTAGGATAAAAGCCAATGGGCTTCACATCCTTCTTGTTAATCTTTCTGGCACTTTGTCCTGCATTTCTGGCACAAATAGTTGAAGATACAGAATTTTTGATTGATGGAACTGTAAAAATTGCTGAGACAGATGATAATTATGTTTGCGCTACCCTTGACTGGTGGCCTAAAGAAAAGTGTAACTACAACGAATGCCCTTGGGGCTCGGCATCTCTGATAAATCTGGTTAAGTTCTACTACTAATTGATATTGTGGGCATATATTGCTTTGCTAAAAGTCACAGCACAGTTAGCATTCATTATTTTTGTTTAATATTTTCAGGATTTGTCTCACCCCTTTCTGGCAAATTCTATTCAAGGTTTGCATGTTCCCATCATGTGATAATTTACCTTAGTATTTGAGATCTTGTTGTTCTTACTTTAATTAACAAACATTGATTGGTAAACTCTATAGCTTCACCTTAAACATCAAATGAACCATCTATTTGCAACAGTGAGAAAATTAGACTTGATGCTTCTTCAGAATGCTGATTGATTTCTCGTCTGTTCTGATTGCTAATTTGGTGTTGCAGCTTTCAACCATTTGAGATTACGACTTGGAGGTTCTTTGCAAAACCGAATAATATATGATGTGGGCAATTTGGAGTCTCCTTGCCACCCGTTTACCAAGCAGGGGGATGAGTTGTTTGGATTTTCAAATGGATGCTTACATATGGATAGATGGGATGAGCTAAATAGTTTTTTCAATAAGACAGGGTGAGTTATACTATGAAATAAATATAAGTGTACTCTCTCTAATGGTATTAGAGCCAAACAAAGGTCCTGATTTCAAGTCTTACCATCACTTATTAACATAAACTATTTCCACGTGCTTGGAAAAGAAAAAAAGAGCATTGGGCCAGCATGTAAGGAGTGTGTTAAGGCATAATGAGATAAATAAAATTGTCCCCTACCTATTAATAGCTCAGCTTTTTCATGAGGTGGTCACTCACTTCAACAAAGTGAAGTTTATCCCAGTTTCACTGCTTATGCTGCAGAGCACTTGTGACCTTTGGCCTGAATGCATTGCGAGGGAGGCAGCGGACCAGTAAGCGTGTCTGGGAAGGGAATTGGGATTCCAGCAACGCCCATGATTTCATAGATTACACTGTTTCCAAGGGCTACCAAATACACTCATGGGAATTTGGTATAATTGCTGACAATTTCCTTCTCTCTTTTTTTGGTAAATCACTCTTGTTTAATAGAAGTTGGATTTCCTTAAACAATAGTCCCACTTGGTTTGCAGGAAATGAGTTGAGTGGTAAGGGTATTGGTGCAAAGGTTGATGCCGAACAATATGGAGAAGATGTTATACATCTTAACAATCTCATAGACCAATTGTATAAGCATTTTCAACCCCGACCACTTCTCTTAGCACCAGGAGGATTCTACGATAAAGAGTGGTTCGAGACGTTCCTTGAGGTGTCAGGGCCAGGCACTGTCGATGCCTTGACTCATCATATATATAATCTTGGTCCAGGTAAGCTAGCATAAAGTTTTATGGTAGCTTGTCACTGTATGAAAGCCTCTATTAGTTTAGAAAATCTAGCTCAAGGATGATCACATGAAATCTAAGCATTGACTACGTGTTCCTGGCTCGATTTGTTTAGTTCATAAAAGTTTTTTGCGTCTTCCACAAAAATTATTTGTCACTTAGAATGTAGCACTAGCTATTGACATCATTAGGAGGCTGCGAACCATCTAGTAAGAGAGAATTAGTTTGTGGAACGAAATTAGATAATTCAAATTTGTCAATGTGACACTACCATTGACAGCACATTTCATTAACATAAATGTCAGTATTTGCTTCTGTTAAATTCGAATTATGAACAGCTGCACGGCTGCTGTATGTTTTACTTTATCTATCTAACTTTTTCTTGTAAGTGTTAGTGAGGTGTTCTATTTGTGTATAAAGTTACATTACTACTTGTGTTCTCTGGATTTGTAATTCAATTTACTCATGTTACTTCATTGAATAAACCAGAAAATTTCTGTTTCAGGATCTGACCTCAATCTCGTAAACAAAATTTTAAATCCTCTGCACTTAAATAAAATTGCTGATACATTCAGTAATCTTATCCAAACCATTGAAATAAATGGTCCTTGGACTTCAGCTTGGGTTGGAGAATCTGGTGGGGCCTTCAATAACGGAGGTCCTAACGTGTCTAACACCTTTGTGAACAGTTTTTGGTAAATTTCTTGGCTGACTTGATTTATTTTTTTCATTCAGTAATCAGTTATTTGTTTTTGTTCATGCTTTATCTTGACATGGAATTAAGGTACTTGGATCAGCTTGGGATGGCAGCCATTTATCACACTAAAGTATATTGCAGGCAGACTTTTATTGGCGGAAACTATGGGCTCCTTGACACAAGTACATTTGTCCCAAATCCTGATTATTATAGGTGAGACAATTGGCTGACCAATCCAAGGTTGATCTCGCAGAAAAAAGAACATTTTTCCTAATTCTAGTTATTAAATCCCTGATAATCTGATCCAAAATCTTTATCCTCGTCCTTCAACGAACACAGTGCACTTCTTTGGCATCGGCTGATGGGAAAAGGAGTTCTTGCTGTTAGCAACAATGCATCATCATATCTGCGCTCATATGCCCATTGTACAAGACATAGAGTAAGAGCCCCCTTGGATTCCTGAATCATTCACTTATAGAATTTCAGATGCATCATTTGGTTAGAGATATATTAACCTTCACAGAAAGGAATTTGACTGTTTCCTGAAAAGAAGTCTTAAACTTACACATGGAATCACTGTTCTATAAACCTTGTTCGTCATCAATAGTAATATTATGACTTCTTGTATTGCATTGCGTCCATCCACTTCTGGTCAATCTAATTGTTTGTAGAGACTAAACTTCACACCTACTTTTAATTAGGGGAGAAAAGATGCAATGAGAATCCAACTATATGAGCTTTGCATAGTCAGCTCAAGCCTGGATTAAGGAGGGTTGCGATAGGTTGGTTATCAGCATAAAAATAATCATAATATGCTGAAACCTCTAGATATTGAAGATGGTATCCATGTAAGTGTTACATAGGCAAGGTGTCCCATCACTTCCCTGTCTGAGTGTGAGAGAGTTTATGCTAGTTCGAACACCATGGAAGGCCTATCAACGGAAAATTATTAGCATTGGAATGAAATGGTCTGAATTGAGCAAAAACAGATCTATCAGATTCGTAGAGAGCCAAACTAAATAGTTTGAATAGAACGGATCAGAATGGGTATAGGGGATTCATGTAGCTGCTAATAGGATTGAGGTGTGGTTAGCGAAGCAAGCTGTTTTTCTTGATTATTATCATTTAGACCGTTTCAAGTTGTAACTTGTAAAGACCATATGTTAACACTTCAAAAGGATTAATAATAGCAAGGCATTTTGTTTAAATGCTTTGATTGTTATAACTGGAGTTGATGCAATTCAGTCTCAACTAGTTTTTCTTTTCTATGATGCTGGTTCTCCCTTGTGCTTAGCTTGGTAATCAAGCTTACCGTTCTTGGATACGTTAGAACCTGAGATTCTCCTATGCTTCTTATATGTTGCTTAAACTAAACGAGTCAATCAAAATGGAGAAAAGAACACCTTTCTACTGAACCATATGGTGGCATTTTGGTGAAGCCAGTTTCTGGTAGCTAATGTTCCCATTTTATCCTAGCCATACTGCAGTAATTTGGTTATATTCCATAAAGCCTTCATATTAACATCCAATGATTTGCATTTCCTTCTAGTTTTCAAGAAACCTTTCAATTTTACTGGTGTTCCCTCTGTGCAGGCAGGTGTAACATTACTATTGATCAATCTAAGCAACCAAACTCATTATGGAGTCAACATCGAATCTAGTGCAAGCATCACCTCGCATGTCAAAGAGAAATCAAATCACAAGAGTTCTTTCGTGCAACGTCTTAAGAAAACTATTTCATGGGTTGGAAGAAAATCATCAGATGTTACATTATCACGAGAAGAGTACCATCTGACTCCACTAGATGGAAACCTTCAAAGCAGAACCATGCTCATGAATGGAAAACCATTACAACTCACAGAAATTGGGAACATCCCAAGTTTGTCTCCAGTCCTTGTAAACTTGAAGTCTCCAATATCGGTTTCCCCCTTGTCCATCAAATTCATAGTATTCCCCAACTTTAGCTCTCCTGTTTGTACATAAGGATTAGGAGATACTTGTGCCTAATAGCTATAATCTGGCACTATATCTATTCATACCTTACTAATTATATAATTGCTACAACAAACTGAGCTGCAAAATTTTATACAGTTATGTATTATATGGCTAGATAAATCCCTCCCCCTACTAGTGTTTCCAGGAACATGTATCTTGTCATGTAAGTTGTTTATCAACTCACGGAATTAGATGTAATTTAGCTTCCTCTTGGTGCTTTTGGATCTTTTCATGGGACAAACTAAACAGTTTATATCTAGGCTGTTATTGCTGTCTAGCAAACATTTTTTATGCTCTCTTCGGAAGTTGACAAAAAAGATGGTACATTTTTAAGGAAGTTTGACAAAACAACTCTTATTAGTTTATTAATTTACCCAAGAGGTACTGGATGAATGGTTGATTGGAATAAAAAATGGATGTTGAGCATAAAGTAAATTCAACCATGTCTTCACTCATCAAGCAGTAATTTTATTTGTGTTCCACGTTATTTCTCTACAATGGTCAAGTAGCAATTTTGTCGTCCTGCCTTCCAAATACCAGACAATTAACTTGGTTTACTGTCATAGAATATTGTAAAATTATAATACAAAGTAACATAAAATTACAGAAAGAAGCATTTGTGGAAAACTCAAGAATAGTTGAAATGATAAAGAACTGAAGTTAACGTCTGAAAGCTCATTAATAGGTTGCCACAACAGATGTCTCTACTGGTTTACTTTCCAAGCAAGCGCCGAATCCTCCGGTTGGCCCCTTGAACTCTGGTACCAAGCTCATCAACATCCTGTTCAGTATGATCCAATGCCTCTTTATGCCTGTAATATCCAACAGCATATACAGAATTCTTAGAAAATCTAGAGAACTTCTAGTGCTCAAGAGTTTTTTATTTTATTTGTTATAAAGGACCAAGACTGGTTTAAATGAAGCGACATGAACAGTGAGAATTCATATAGTCGACGTCAACTTGCTTGGGATTGAGGCGTAGTTGTTACATATACATAATTCTAAGAAGCGACTAAGTAGCACAGTACTTTAACAGTGACAGTACAATAAGGAGATGATGGTTGGAATCTGCTTAAAAGAGTTTTATAACACTAACCTCCCAATTTCAGATCCCATGTCAACAGCCATATTCTTGAGCTCCCCCAACAGATCGCTGAGTTCTGACAGTCCGTCATCTTGCTTTGCCTTCTCAGCCTGTCAAATGTTCAAATGAAACAACAGAATTAGCTAACTGATATTAGTCATATTACATTTCATATTCATGAAATGAGGAAATAAAGAAAGAAGAAGAAAAAATGAGGAGCACAGACATGCTCAATCCTCAATCTGGTAGTGAAGAATGAACAAGTTCATCACCACTAGGACTTAAAATTTATGACAGACCTAGTAAGAATCACCTCATAGGTCCAACACCCCAAAGCATAACAAAGAATGCAAACTTTTCAAGAACACTAAGGTACTGCAAGGATCACAGTGTTTTACTACTCTTGCTGTTTCACTTTTGGGATTCCAAAAGGAAACTTCTATTAGAAATTCTCCAAACATTAGGCCACATTGAAAATGGAATATGGCTCTTTCTAAAATTAAATCTTCCTATAAACAATGGAATATAATGACATAACTCTAGAATAAAAAAGAAAAAGAAGAGAAATAAGCATAAGCAATTAGTAATTTACTCTTAAACATGAATGTTAACTGGAAAATTGCATCTTGAGCGTTAGAGAGAAACATTAGATGAAAAGGTGTCAAAATGCCAGAAAAGTGGACGGCGAAGTGAGAAAAGATGCAGAAACGAAAATTTTCAAGCCACGGGCCTTAAATGTGACCAAAATTAATCAATAGTGTCCTGCATGTTTTATAGTTGCAGGTTCCGGGTGTATTTGGATCTGGAGAACTTCCTTATTTAATTTTTTGTTTCTTTGAGGAGAATTATAACAGTATTCTCTATTTTGTCCCGAGTCACATGAACATACCTCAACTTTCTGCAGAGCATTTGTAGGCTCTGGGGGTGGTGTCCTTGAACTTGACCTTGCCTTGGGTGCAGAGCTCAATCCTAATTTCTCCCTCTGCTCCAAGTGGTTGCCCCTTCTTTGAACTGGATCATCTGACACTGTGCACATTAACAGAGTATCAAACTAGCTATCTCAGTTGACTCAACCTTTCCGTTACTACTACTTTCAAAATCCATCACTTTTCCCTCACGATCTTCAAATAATAGTAAATGAATAAGAAGAACAAAAATAAAATGAGTTACTTCTTGTGATAACGGGCCCTGTAATTGGGCGACTTGTCTTTGGCTTCCAAGTCTTAGAAAATATGCCTCCAAGACTCCCCAAGAGTTTTTCACCCTGAAATTAAGTTTCAAACATAAGTTTCACAAGGATAACAGGTAACAATTGCAAAACAGCTGCAAAAAGCAATTAGATGCAAAACATGTAAGAGTTATTATTTTTTGTAATAAGTACATGTAATGAAGAACTTATCAGTTCAAGAGAGTAAGAGATATCTTTAAGGGTGCAGGGACTTCTAGGTGAAAGGGTAAAAACAGACTAGTTATGTATAAATAAATCTACATCTCCTTCTAAAAGCAAAATGGACAATAGAATAAATTTCATCTTAAAACGAACGGATATGAAAATAGAAACCACCACTCAAACAGTAAATACATAAATAAATTAGAGAAGAAAGGTGCATCATGAAATGACTACAAAAACTAGCAGAAACATAAAGCATACTAATATGGGCTTTTAATTAAAGATAATTATGTAAAATGTTAGATCGCAATAATGTTTGCTTCTGCGAACTAGAAAAAAACTTATATGAGTGAACTAATCAAGTCATACCCGGCTAAGATCATGGTCGATATCTGCTGCAGTCATATGGGTTCTTGTAATTTGTTCTCCCTGTTGATGTAAAGTTATCAAAGTTTTTGTTGCATCCTCTCGCATGTCTTGTGCAATCTTCAGGCAGCTATTAACAGATTTTGTAGTCTCTTCTGACCTGTAGACGGCATAGTTTTCCAACTCGTCTACAGTTTGGTTCTCAAATCCTCCAGACTCCCGGAAATCGTTCTTGTATTTATTTCTTGCCGTCGAAGTTGAGTAAGCATGTGAAGGAGTCTCTTTAATTTCATCATCATCAAAAGGGTTTGTACTCAAATTTGGGGTAGCTGCAGAAGGCTCCGATGATATTCTCCTGGATGGTTTTGCAGTTTGCTTCTTGTCCGACTCATCATCAGAATCAAAGGGATTTGATCCAGAATTACTATGGGCCACAGGATCCGCAGATTTTTTTCTAGCACTCCAATGTAAAGGAGACTTCTTAAGACCATGCATTTTTTTTATAGATAGAAAGTAATCCCACAGGGATGGGCCTCCTAGATTAAGAAATTATCTGCAGAAAGAGACAATCAAACTATTAAGCGAAGTTTATAATAGAGACAACTGATAGTTTGCTACTGTGAGACACGTACAAGGAGGCAATTCAGTTACAGATCACAACAGAACATTGGCTAGAAGATAAGAGATCAGGAGCAGACAACATGCAAAGGATAGCAATAAAGACTCAAACCAAGCTTTGTTCAGAGAGTAGTACTAATAAGAGAAGTCTAAAATCAAGTATGCAATACTAATAGTCTAATATAATACTACAACAAAAACAAGAACAACAAAGAACTGCATCTCGATCCCAAGCGCTTCCTATTCATTTGCGGGGCCAGAACCGCGGGCCCTCTTTTTTTTTCTTTTAAGAGGTGATCTCGAGAATCAACCAACGGAAAGATCCATAGCCAGGTGACTCACAGCCTCCCTCTCACCCAAATAAAATGAAATGGGACGAATCAAATCAATAAGCTTTTTGATCGATTCATAACTCAGCAAAGTCAACTTCAATCAAGTCAAGGGGTCTTACCTTACCTACTTTTCCTCAGGTTGATTCATCCTACTCAAATTTAGCTATGATAATGAAAGAGGAAACCCAAGAGCATCTCTCTATTTGGACCAGTTTCATTCAAATAATACAGACAAGCGAGGATAGCTTGGTGGTAGTTGAGAAATTTAGTTACCAAAGTCAAACTATGTTCATCCTAGGAAAAATCGAGAAAAATGAAAGAGAAAATCCAACCAAGAATAATATCGAAAATTTAGGGGATATACAAGTCCAGTTCTATTTACATCTCTATCATAACAAAACCCAGAATTTCAAGTTTCTTCTATAGAAGCAAATTCCAGCAATCATCCTTTAACTAAGCAGAAATTTAAGAATATTCCCATTTGATATTCCTAACAGCAATCATGCTGATTTCTCAAAGACCCACAAATCATATAGTAAAAAAAAACCCAAAAAACAAACCCAGTATTAAGAGAGAAAGCAAAAGGGGTTTTCTCTACAGAGTAGATACGCCAGCTTCAAATCATAATTTCTCACATAAAAATTACACAAAAAGTAGAGCAAGTAAAAGAACAAAAACAAATCACTGAATGAAGTTTGAAACGACCCATATGAGCAAAAAGATCCATTTTTTCCTTCATAAACTCAATAAATTCATGAATTGAAATTCAGAACTTGTACAAAACCCCACAATTTAGAGCAAAAAGTAAAGAAAAGAAAATCCCCATAACTGAAAAACAGAATAGATCAAAGTGATGATATGCAGTACCTGAAAATCCGAAGAAGATGAATTGTAGGAAAAATCTACGAAACTAAATGTGAAGTGGGTATAGATATAGCCTATAGGGGATATTTGTAAATGGTAAAGAAGAAGCGTGGAGCAGGGGATGGTAAGACTTTTTGAATTGTTGCAGTTTGGACCGTTTCCTCTTCGTATGCCTACGTAGACCGGACTTCCTCTCGCCAACTCTTTTCTTGCATTTATTAAAATTAAAAATAGGAATTTGAATACTCATGATTTTTATGAGTTTAAAAAAGAAACTAAATTAATTAACTTGATTTTTAAATTATGAAATCGAACTAAAGTAATTAAATCATCTTTTGTCCGTTTGATTTTTGTTGGTTTTTTCAATTAACTTTTGGTTTTTTGGTCGAGCTTTATTTATTATTATTATTATTTTTAATAACTTTGATGTTCGGATTAGCTTACACACACTTTCAATTAATTTTGTGATATTTATTATCTTTCACCAGTAATAGGTATGAGATAACTATATCTACTAAGATTAGGACAAATAAAAGAAATCATTTAATGTTTTTTTTGTCTTTGTTGATCAAGCTTTAATTTCTTTATATGATACTCCCTTTGTCCCTAATTAATTGTCTACTTTTGAATTGACACACCTATTAAGAAAACAATAATTGTCATAATGAGTTTACCATTTTACCTGTATTAATTATGAAGTACATGAATTAAAAACTTAAGATTTTCAAGAAGTTCTACCCTTTTCAAAATAATTAATTGAGGGTATAATAGGTAAAAAAAAATTGTCCTTTCTTGATTTATCAAAATGGACAAGTAATTAGAGACAACTAAAAAAGAAAATGCGGACAAGTAATTAGGGATCTTACATTGTTAACCACATGCTGCAACGATTATATTATAGCATAACACTTTCAAGTGGATTAATTTTTAAGAAAAAAATATCGTTTATTAAGATATCTTAATAAACTATAAATTATTTTTACATGGAATAGATTTTTGGACTTTTAAGGACTATAAATCAAATTAAAATTGGCAAAGAACTAAATTACCGAAAATGCATGTAAAGAAATTGACTAACAAAACAAAAGTGGAAAAATCAAGATGTACGGAATTATATCGGAAACTGATGTCATTGTATTTATCGACATGTAAGAATTTTATTAACATTTGCTTAACTTAGAAGCATTAGTTTTATCTAGAAGGAATTGCATTATAGAAGCATTAATTAGTTTAGTCTAGAAGAATTTACTTTATTTCCTAACTAATAGGAGTAGAAACCAACGTCTACGATTACCAAATATACTCCTTTAATCTTGAATTTTTTATGATATTCCTTTTCTATATGCTTATTAAACATTAATTAAAAGAAGTTTTTACCTATTTACCTTTATTTATATTTATATTTTAAGATATAATCTCTACTTATTAAAAATTTACTTTATTGAAGTGTTTATACTTTGTAGTCTTCAACAACAATTACTATCAAGGATAAAATAGGAAAATATATTGTTAATTTTTTTTTAAACTTATGACAAATACTAATTAATTTGAGATAACTATTTCTAAAAATTATAACAGATAATTTGAGACAGCGAGGGTAATTATGAAGTTATGAATTCCTTATCATACTATTTTTAGTACTTTGTATATAACGATAACTATTGTAAACAAAAACGGTTTTTTGCGACAGCCCATTGACTTTACTTCAGTCACATAGTTAAAAAGAAGTAAAAAAAATCAACTAGATATAAAAGTAACAATAATTAAGATCATGATATTGTTTATCAATTTTTGACTTTTTTGCCAGTGCACTGTTTCTTTAAATAACAATGAGACCATTTATAAAGAGATTTAATAAAAACATTTTTATCTATTTGGAAATGATAGATGCCCTTCAGGGAAGGAGCATTTGCACTTTCCAAGCAACTTCTATGAAACCAGTAAGATTTAATTATGATGTATATAGAATAATTCTTAATTACTAAGTTTACATTGTAACTTAAAAAGCTCATTGCATTCTTTGTATGGTTCACCAAGGAACAAATAATCTAAGCAACGCAGCTTGGTGAAGTGTGTCATTACTTTCTTTAAAAGTGTAAATGGTTAGAGAGAACATATTTTTATTTACTTAATATAGTTTGTGATCTCATGTGAGCTGTATGACTACATCATCACAAAAAGTTACTTTGTTTCACATAATTAATATAAATTGTGTGAGACTTCTTTTTACTTTATTTGTGAAATTTTAACATAAATAACGTTTCGTTTGCAAAAAAAAAAATGCACTAGAAATTTCTCTTCAATAATTAGTAATGAAAAGCTTTTTGGTTTAATTCTCACAAATGCTTTAAGTATTATAAATGTTAACATGAATGGCAAACCGGTATTTTTCTTTTATTCTGATGAAAATGACTTGAATTAAGTTATGGAAAGTTGTTCAGCTGGATGGAAAAGGACCACTTCCAACATTATCATACACTATTTATTTTGCATAATGAAGTTTTGGACTTCAAATTTTCCATGAATAGAACAAATTATCATTTTGCTTGATGAAATTTAATTTGAAGTTAAACTCATGCACAAACTCATGCTGTCTATGAGGAGAAAGTGATTACTATACTCTTGAGAGTTTTTGGCTAAAATCACCCCTTAACTATTGACTCAAATTTAATGTACTTCCTTACATTATCTAGTGAGCAAAAAACATTCTTATATTATCCAAAAAATACAAAAATCATCCTTCACTTTATTTTTATTAAAAAACTGATTGAACCAATAAAAAAAAATATTTTTTAATTTGGTCATGTCTTAGCCGCGACGAGAAGATCAAAGTTACCTAAAAAAATAAGGATATGAATAGGAAATGAATCTTTCAGTCTCAGAATTTAAATTTTTTGTGTTGCTAGTTTATATGTTTTTTGCATCGGATGGTTAGAAAGATTATGTAAAAAATTCATTTTAAAAATATTACTCCCAACTATCTAGAGATTTTCTTTAATAAAATATTTAGTACGTATGTATGTTATATACAATGCAATTCAAATTTTATACAATGTACAAAAATGCTGGAAATTTAGTGAAATTACGTAGGCGTTTAGTTATGAAAATAATAAAATAATTATTTTATTTGAAATTTTTGAAGTTGAAATTGTATTTGGCCATACTTTTTACCAAGAATATTTAGAATTTGAATATATTTTGTCTGAATATAATTTAAACCCTCAATTTCTAAAAATTAAAAAAATCACCCAACTTGACTAGCTTAACTGCTTAACCATGTGTACATATATTCATTCAACTTGACACATTTTTTTATTGGTGGCGTGAGTTTCTTAAAAAAAATAGATAGAAGAATGATTCTTACAACTTTTTGGATAGTGCAAGGATTTTTTTTTGTTCACTTATATAACACAAGAATGTACTTTAGGTTTAAGTCATACTTCATCGATGATTTTAGCTAAAAACTCATACTCTTGATATTAAAGTAGCCTAATTAAGGAAGTTAGCTTTGGCTTAACTTTTGAAAATTAGGGAGCCGAAAATTAAGTACTTTTTTTTAGAGAACTAGTACATATTTTGATTTTTAAAAAAAGTGTTAGTATTACCTTTTGGCAAAAGGGTCTATGGCACCTTATACTTGTATGAGTTTGTATTGTGAATCCTTCTACTTGTCTCTTTGTCATCTGGATCCCTAAACCCATCTAAATTCAATATTTTAAACACTTTGTTTAACCGTTAGTTATGCGTGTACCACAAACGCCTGACACGTAATTTTAAAAATAATTATAAAATGACACGTGTATATATATACCACTTCATGTCATCCTGACATCTTTATTATATTTAATTAATATATTTGTGATTTTTATTTGCCTTTTGCTATCAAACCCACCACTTCCGTCTTCCCCCCACAATCTCATTTCATTTCTCTCTCATCTTTCTTACACTTTTTTTTTTCAACCTCTTCTATTCTTTTCATTGAAGAAAAAACACTAGCAGCAAAAATCATGGCTCAATCAAGGCAATCCGTCTCAATTTTCATCCAAGTCGAAGAAGAGAGGTTCACCGCTTGAGTGGATAGCATGTCAACGTCTGCCTAGACCAGTATCTGTGTGTGGCTGGCTATATATACCCAAAAAAATTCTTTCTCATTTTTTTCTTCATTCCCATAAAATTATTTGAGTATTTTTGTTGGTTTTGTTCGATTTTCAATTTATCTAAGTAAATTTTGTAACTTTTTTTTCGTATTTGTATGTTGTTTAGTCTAGATTTCATCTTCTATTTATGTCTTTGTTTAATTTTAGGTTTTTAGTCTATTTATACTGATTTTGTTAAAATTTTTTGGGGATTTTGTTTGTTATGCTTTCAATTACATGTTTCATGATTTCTATTAGATTATAGGATTCTAAAAAAAACAACTTTCATGATGATGTAGAAAACTGCAATAGGGGAAACCACAAAAATGAAGCAACGAATTAACTGGAAATGCATAAAAATAAAAGAGGAGTATAACGATGAAAAAAATGGAGAAGAAATTTGGAGAAAGAAGGTCGAAAAAGAGGCAAGAAAAAGCTCAAGTTTGTCTAATAATGGTGTTATATGCAAATGGGGAAGAAGATGACTTTATAAAATCCTAATGTGGCTATTAGACCCTTTTAACCAGATCTCACGCTCCTTAGGTGTGTGTATCACAAGCCCCTTGGTTGTGTCTGCCAGTCTGCCACATAGGAAGTCAAGTCAAAAAATGAGTTTTAAATGTAGTGTTTCGAAAAGTTCAAGGATTCAGTTGACAAATGATTAAGTAAAAGAGTTTAGAATACAAACTCGTACAAGTACGAGAGTCCACTAGACCCTTTTGCCTTGCCTTTTTATAAAACGAATTAGGAGATTCTTTTTTTTTTTTTTTGGATCAATTGGACAGACAGTTTTATAGAGAACTCATCGCACGTCATGATTTTCTATATTGTCTAAGTGGACTTGGCTAAACTAAATATACGGCAACAAAAATAATTTTTAGCGGCAAAATAGACATAATAATATAGAGTGTTAAAGTTTTTTATCGTCATTAGTTAAGTGTCATTAAATCTATGTCGCTAAAGGTTTTAGGGACAAATACAAAGAGTGTTAATTGTCGCTAAAAATACATGTTTAGCGACAATTGAGCTATTGCCGTTAATTAATTGCCGCTAAAGATCATTTTTGATGTAATGATATTGTATTTGTGACTGATAAGGGACTTAGTTTTACCATTTAATCATGGACCTTCTGGTAGCCTAGACCAAGTCTAATTAAATTAAATTAGCTTAAATAAAGAAGTGAAATTCATATAGTTCACTCTATTTTATTTGAGATTGAGGCGTAGTTATTATTTGTAATCATCCAACAAGAGATCAAAGCAGGTTTGACAAAAAATAAATAGCAAATGAATAAGAGTGTATTGTGGCACTTGAATTATGTAAAGAATTGTGAGTTGGAGGCACCAGAGCATAAAGGTGGGTGCTGCGGAGGGGTAAAAAACAAAATTAAATTAATTGGATGATTTACTTTAATTTGACTTTGGGCTCTCCCCTTGCTTTGGCTTCTTCGGCTTGACCAATTCGCCAACTTTATTGCTAGAAAATTCAGTAAAAGAATTCTTTCATAGTATGCATTTTCATTCGTATCGTAAATAAGTTAGTGTCCGATGCATAGAGAATTGCATTCGGTTTTCTAAATTTACTTATTCGTGGCAATCTTTCAGGTTTAGACCAAACAAAAGATAATAAGAAGAGGTAAATAAAAAATGATAGTAACACCTGTACTCATCAACTGAGAATCCTACGTTAATTGAAATCCAACGGTTGATATTCACCCCCTTATTGAACATCTCAATGGTTGAGTTGAACTTAGCTACCTCCTGCTTGAAACACTTTAAACAACTATTTATAACGATTAGCTTTAGTATTTCTGTTTCTTTTTCTTTTTCATCATGTGTTGCATATTTTCTGACAAATTTTTGGTGTAACAGTTTGTAAATATACATTTTGTGATCTTAAATCAAAGGGAAAAGGGTTTGAAAAATATTTTAACTTTGACCAAAATTGTTGTTACGATATCAAACTTTATGGAAGACCTTTTACCCCCTGCACTATTTAATAGTGTATTTTAGTATATCTTACATATATTTTACTAAAAAATCGTTTAATCCTATGACCTTAAATATATCATGCGATTGTAAGTCTTAATCAAAGATTCATTTCTCTTATTAGGGTGGACATGATACTATAGATATCAAAATCGAAATTTTTGATATAGCTATTTGATATGATATTAGTATACATTTGTAAGAAAATTGATATTTGAAATGGTGTATGATATTTTTAATAGGATTAGGGAAAATTAGCAATCTAGTCAACATACCTAACATAATTAGTCAAAACAACCACACTTTAAAATATTTATTTAAAATGTCAAAATGTCAATACTTTACAAAATAATTGTATTCAAATATTATTATTTATTTTACCCTTTTTTCCCCCAAAACAGTCCATCAGTGGACCAAATTCTAAACCAATAACAGATAAAAAGGGAAAAAAGAAAAAAAAAACTACCGATTAATCTTCTTTCCCCATCATTCACGTTTCTTTTCCCCCATCATTCAAGTTTTATATTTTCTCTTTCTTCAAATATCTTTGCAGGTCAAGAAATACAAATTATGAATGGTTCTCCTTATAATTTGTTCAACAAATCTCTAACTTAACTCAAGAAATATCTCAATTGTTAAAGGTAATTTCGATTATTTAGTGATATTTATGTTGATTTTGTTTTTAAAATCATCGATTATCTTGTATTTCAAATTTTATATATTACGGATTTTCCGTCAATTTTTTCAATTTTTATGTGAGTTTGGTTAGATAATCATCAAATATTTATGTGTTTCAGATTTTTAGTCTTTTAAATAAAAATTTTCGATTTTCTTGTGATTTTGCTTTAATATTTCAGATTTAGTAGAATGTGAGCTTGGTTAGAGAATCATCAAATATTTATGTATTTTAGATTTTTAGTCTTTTAAGTAATTTTTTTTGATTTTATTTTAGGGCTCGGACGGTTTCCCTGTCGGGTTCCAGATCGCAGCCGCCGCTTATGGATGGTTGCGAAAAAACTTTTCTTGAATCCATGGAACTTGATGAATCAATTATCGGATAGAAGTTCTTAATTGTCCATTCATTCTCAATTCTAAATAACCAAAATACAGTTTATTTATGTATTCATCCTAATTGCATATGTAAAACAAAAAATTTATCTTATTTTGCTTATTTTGTATTTACAATATCACTTTGTATACCAAATAGTTTGTATTTAGATTTGATTTTGTATTCGTCCTAATGGTATACCATCAAGTTTTGTATTTATATTTGATTTCGTATTCATTCTCAATTCTAAATAATCAAAATACAGTTTATTTATTTTATATAGGTATTCATCCAAATTGCATCAATAAAACAGATTTTGTATTTTATTTTGCTCATTTTGTATTTTCAATATTTTCAATTCTAAATAACCAAAATACAATTTATTTACGTATTCATTATATACGTATTTATACTATTTGCATTAGTAAATAGATTTGTATTTTATTTGGCTCATTTTGTATTTTCAATATCACTCGCAATTTATATTTCAATTACATTTTAAAATAATGACACACAAAATCATATTTAAAGAAGTCCATCCGAATACATTTCAGATAAAATCATATTTAAAAAATTCAAACAAGTAAGGATAAAAAACTAAGGGAAATATTTTTACTTTTTTGAAATATTTTTTCTCCCATGATTCTCTCCCTTCTGTTATTAAAAATTTGTATTCTTTCAAATTAAATAAATACAGTCAGCATTATAACAAACCAAAATATTGACATTTTCAATAAATATTGAAAGTGATGACAAGGAGTCCTATTAGATGTTAAAATATTGTTGTTTTGAAAATTTAGCCGGATTAAAATACGAAATATGTACCAAAGTGTATAATAATTGATTACATATACAATTCATAAATATTATTATTATTATAATTTATACGAACAAATATAAACTAGTATTAGAAAATTAATTATTTATACGTTGAAACTTTGACTATTTTATCTTAATTGAAATAACATTTTTGAATAATAGATGAATAAAGGGAATTATTCATATTTTCTTTTGAATATTTATTATTACTTATTATATAACTAAGATATTTCACGAAAAATTGAAGTCATAATTCACTATTATATATGAATATATAAATTAACTAGTAAAATTACCTGCGCTTCGCGTGGGAATTCAATATTACGAAATTTATAAAATAATACTTAAAATATATTAGGCATTAAAACTAAAAAACTATATTATCTTACATACAAGATTACGTAGTAACAAACATTAATAATGTAAAGGAAAATGAAAATTATTACACCTTATGATTTATCCTTAATAACATAAGTATAAATTATTATTTATCCTTAATAACACAAGCATAAATTAATGACTGTAAAAATACATAGCAGGATTTGTAACATAAGCAATGATGTCAGTGAGCCACTCAACAGGAGCAACGTACACAAATATTTTAATTGTGAAGAAGAAGAGGTGCAGAATTTTCGTTGTTTTAAAATGAGAGGGAATTCTTTTATTTATAGACAACAAAGGGTAGTGTGAACAAATGTTTATTGTGCCTTATCAGAAAGGGTACAACTATTTGGAAAAGTTGCAACCCTTCGGAAAAGCCACAACCTTTCATAAAAGTCGCAACTCTTTATTAAAGTCACAACTTTTCATAAAAGACACAACTTTTCATAAAAGTCGCAACTCTTCATTAAAGTCGCAACTTTTCATAAAAGTCACAATTTTTTATAAAAGCACAACTTTTCATGAAAGGGGAAGACTAGTTTTGAAAATAAATAAATTAAAAGAGAATTCTGGTTTGTGGTAGTGCCACTTAAGTGGGCCTAAAAGTCGCAACTCTTCATTAAAGTCGCAACTTTTCATAAAAGTCACAATTTTTTTATAAAAGCACAACTTTTCATGAAAGGGGAAGATTAATTTTGAAAATAAATAAATTAAAAGAGAATTATGGTTTGTGGTGGTGCCACGTAAGTGGGCCTAATGTTTTCTTTTATATATATATATATATATACAATTATTATTTTATTTTATTTTATTTATTTATTTATTTTTCTCTTTTACCGTATCATAAGTATCAAAACCTCAAAAATATTAAATTAATTTAATATAATAATATAATATTTTTAGAAACGGAAAACTAAAAATTATATTATAAATAGAAATTTTCAATAGCTACCAATACCATACTCATGCCCACCACCCTCACGAGTTTTACTCATCGCGCAGCCATGAAATCTGTACGTTCGCAGCCACCACTGCCCCCATTATTGCGCCCACGACGACCTGCTGTACCGGATTTTCAGGGGTTAGATTTCCCAGCCGAATCGGATTCCCCGCCGGTTAGCAGCGACGACGAAAGTGAGTATTGTGTATCTAATGAATCTAACAATTGCACCGACGACGAAGGTGAAGGTTATGATTCAGATCCAGAATACAATAACCAGGTCGATGAATTAGCTTACTCTGTTCCTCTTTGTTCTGAAATAATTACACTTTGTTTGGATAGTTGTTATGTATTGGTTCATAATGTATTGTTTCGATGAATAGATTATATCATTAAGTAAGAATTGAAACAAACATTGTATTTAAACTAATGAAACAATACTATACAATAGGCGAAAACCATCCAAACAAGTTTTAGATGCATCACCTAGTTCTCAATAATCTGTATATACATATGCCTTTACCTTTGGCCGTACGGGATATTCAGGGTGTAGATTTCCCAGCCGTACTGGATTCCCTGCCAGTGAAAGAAGAAAGCGATAGCAGCAAGGACGGAAGTGAGGATTATGTATCAAATGAAGATGACAATAGCACCAACGACGAAGATAAGGGTGATGTTAGTAATCAGAGGATAGTCCAGAATACGGACTATGATTTAGAACTAGAACACGATAAACCTATGTGGGAGAGCTACTTCAGACAGGTCTACGAGAGCAAGGTAGCTGAATCTATTATTTTTCCAGAAATACTTAGATGCATCGCCTAGTTCTCATGAATCTGTATATACATATGCCTTTACCTTTGGCTTGTTGTGCTTTAGCTGCTTTTACATGTCTATTTTTATACAAGTCAACTAGGTGCATTTTAGTTACTTGCCTTTTAGTTAATAGTTCGAGTTCACTACTTCTAATCACATGGTTGAAGGCATTGTATTGTCAACAAGTAACCATTAGTTTGTATGACAAATGAAGAACATTCTAAGTCACTTGCCTGAAATAACAAGTTTTATGCAATTTAGTGATGTTTGTCTCATTGTATTTTGATAGGGTTTTGATATTAAAGATTATCCTGGGCCGCCCCCGTTGCCTAACTTCTATCCCCTTCCAAGCTACTTACGTATCCGTAAAAAGTATAAGATGTTGAAGGGTTATGCTGAAAGTGCACTTAAGAAATACCATGATGATACGGTATGCTCTAGTCACTCTTGCTATCTTTCCTATCCATAGAAAAAAGTTTGCTCTAATCACACTTTTCATTCCCTTCGCTCTTCCTTTTTTTGTTTTGTTCAGAAAGCTAAGAAAGTTCACTTGTATTCATTCTAGGGCACCAACCATGTAATTGAGGGAATTCTGAATGTGAAGAGAGGCGGCTCTCGTGACTACATTTACTATCTTATCTTTTTAGCCAAGACGGATGATGAAGAAAGATACTATTTTCAAGCTATGGTGATCCCAGATGAAGAGGATAATTTGGACTTCCTGGTCGTCAGGAAAAAGGTAGCTACTAGATATTTTAAGATGTTGCTTCTGTGATGATTTAACATGCTTAAATTTCTAAGGTTGTCTTCAAGTATCATAACTGTGTATGTATTATAGAAGACCAAGAGTTTTTAAGTCTAATCCACCTCTATAAGATTAAGGCCAGTTATAAACATATTTACATGACGTAGGAACCAATTAGCAGCAATGGAAGGAATAAGTTTTTCTAAAAAGTCGTCTACATTCTCTATCAAACTTTATGTGGCAGCATTTGACTTGTCACACCGTTCAAGATAATAATGTGTGTATAAAAAATCTCATTATAGAGGTTGAAAAGTATTCCAGTTAAAGTAAAACCACATCAAAGTCCAATTTTGATAGATTTATTGATGTTAGCTTTCTACTCTATGTTGTTTGAAATGCTTTAGATAATGAAGTTTTGGTGCTGAATTTTTCAAATATATGCAAACTTATTCCTTTTTTTACTAGGTAGAGATCCATCAGTTGCTTTTTGTTGTTTGTATATAAATTGCTTTGTTTTCTGTTTTCAAATAATCCATAAGATGTATTTTGTTGATTTTGGTGAAACAGGTGAATGTTTTCATAGAGTTATTCCCGACACTAATCAATAGTGTGTGGAACTCATATTTTACAATGTGCAATTTTATCACCTATAACAATGAATTCTCGGTGTTGCTTTGTGTCTTTGATTATGCAGTTTTTCTTGGTTGAATTAAAGATACGTGTCATTCTTCCCTTGGTTTAATTTTGTTCTGAGAAACTGCTATGTTATTTTAAGGGGAAAAGATTGGTACTAATATCTTTTCCTTCACTGAAGCATTTTTTCAGAAAATTATATTCATTCTGATTATGCTTAAGAAAGGAACGTGATGATATCATGTATTCTGTTAATGTGCTAAGAGTGTTGTTGCTCTCCTGTTATAGCTTTAGCTTAATTGCTCATAGAATGGCTAATTTTCAGCGTTTGCAGTTTACTCACCAACTCTTATCTCTTTTGTTATTATACAGGTGAAGAGATATTGGCGCAGATGCTATTGGATGTAAATCTCACTATGTTATTTGACTGCCTTGTTCATATTTTTGTTGGACATGTTAAAATAGTAATGGATGCTGAGTTTTTCAAATATATTTGAAGTTATTCCTTTTTTACAAGGTAGAGACCCATCAGTTGCTTTTTGTTTGTATATAGATTGCACTGTTTTCTGTTTTGAAATAATCTGCACTATGTAGTTTGTTGATTTTAGTGAAATAAGTAAATGTTTTCATGGAGTTGTTCCAGACACAAACCAGCAGTTCTGCAGTTGCTTTTTGTTTGTATATAAATTGCCACTGTTTTCTGTTTACACATAATCTGTATTATGTAGTTTTTAGTGAAATAGGTGAATATTTTCGTAGAGTCATTTCCGACAGTAATCAACAGTGTGTGGAACTAACATTTTACAATGCGCAATTTTCTCACTTATAGCAATGAATTCTCAGTGTTTTGCTATGTGTTTATTTTTTGGTTTATTTGAGATACATGTCATTCTTCCCTTGGTTTAAGTTTGTTCTGAGAAACTGCCAAGTTGTTTTATAAGAGATTAAGGTTAATGAATCATGAAAGTGTTATGTTTTAATGTGCTAGGAGTTGTGGTTACTGCTGTGAGCTTGCTTAAAGAATTGCTAATGTTCATATTTGTTTGACATGTTAATTCTTCTATATTTTTTTTTTATTCGGCCAATTGGGAATCGTGTGTTCCAACGAGCTACATAAATCCTCATAGTGATGGATATAAAATGTCGAAAACAGATCTTAAAACTTCCGTGCACCACATAATAGGATGTTTCAAGTGGTTCACATTTGTTCTCAAGTTTATGGTCTATTTCGAACGTGCACATGCCCATCATGCAGCTGACTTCTTGTTCACTTCGAAAATTGCAAGGAACATCCGCCTTTACTACCTTGTGTGCCTTGGGGCATCACCCCCCCCCCCCCCCCTTTTATTTTTATTTTTATAGCTAATATGTAAGCGTAACTAGACAGATTGCCTTGGAGACTAGTTCTATTATAAATTAAAACCCAAACTTTACTCCTTTCATCATGAAGACCAATCTAGTCTTAGACCTTATAACACGATCAAAATAGGTGCATGAACTCGAGTAAACTTATAGAACAAAATGTTAAATTTGACAAGATTCAAAGATAAATTAATGTGAAGATTTGATAGCTAGGAGGATAATTCTTCATTGGTACACAAGTTAAGATAGCAACTTTGTAGGTGAAATTTAGGTAAACCATAAAATGGTTTCACAAGGTAAATCTTGACATTTTGACACATTGTGATGTCATGGATGACATCAATAGGAAGAATTCACTCTTATAAATAGGTAGCTCCTAATTCATTTGTAACACACCTTTCACTTGCCTTCTCATCTTCAAAGACATTTGTTCTTCTTTCTCTCTTGTAGTATTTCACTTGTACTCTTTGAAGTGAAATAAATATTGGTTGGTTGTGTTCGAGGAGTAGGCAAAGAAAACAAAATTTAGCCAAACCTCGTAAATTTCTGGTGTTCTTTTTATTGTTGTCTCATTTACTATCTATTAGCTACATTTAGATATAGCAGTTGTGATTTCATCACTCTTTATATATTCGGCTTTCGCAACAATTGATATTAGAGCCAAGGTAATATTTGAGTATGCTCTGTGGTTGCAGCACAATCTAAACTTCCACATCAGAAAAGATTTACTTTGGTCTTTGCATTGTTAGCTAATAAATAGTATTTGTAGCAAAAATGGGAGACAATAAAAATGATGAGTCCACATCGAATGTCAATAATACGTCATCATTGGCATCTTCGCTTATGACAAGAATTATGTCAAATGCGAAATTTACAGTTGAAATTTTTGACGGGTCAGGACATTTCGCAATGTGGCAAGACGAGGTCCTTGATGTCCTTTTTCAACAAAGACTAGATATTGCCATAGAAGAAAAGAAATCGGACAGTGTAGGAGAAGAAGATTGGAAGATTATCAACTGTGTTGCTTGCAGTGCCATTCAATCTTACCTTGCAAGAGAACAAAAGTATCCATACACAAAAGAAACATCTGCAAATAAATTATGGAATTCATTGGAGGAGAAATTCTTGAAGAAAAACAGTCAAAATAAACTTTACATGAAAAGAAGACTGTTACGCTTCACTTATATTCCTGGTAGCACAATGAATGATCATATCACCAGCTTTAATAAGTTGGCGACAGATTTGCGGAATATGGACGTGACTTTTATAGATGGAGATATGGCCTTAATGTTGTTAAGTTCACTTCCCGATGAGTTCAAGCATCTTGAAACTACTCTTCTACATGAGAATGATGAAGTATCTCTTAAAGAAGTTTGTTCTGCCTTATATAGTTATGAACAAAGAAAGAGAGAAAAACATAAAAGGCGGAGAAACAGAAGCACTGATTGTGAGAGGTTGTTCTCAAAATCATATGAGAATGACTAAAGGGAGATCCAAGTCAAGATCCAGACTCAACAAATATGAATGTTCCTTTGGTTGAAAAAAAGGGCACTGAAAGAAAAACTGTCCAAAGTTGAAAAGCAAGGCCAAACCAAATAATGAGAAGGCTGTCATGGATTCAATTGTGGATGATTGTGATGACTCTGATTACTCACTAGTTACAACAGATCCATCCAAATCATTTGATGTATGGTTAATGGACTCAACTTGTAGCTATCATATGTGTCCCAATCGGGACTGGTTTGTTGATTTATAGGAAGGAGAATTTGGAGTTATTCACACTACAAACAATAATCCTTTTACCGCATATGGTGTTGGTTCAATCCAATTAAGGAACCATGATGGATTAAGAAGAACATTAAAAGATGTTCGATATGTACCAAATTTGAAGAAAAATCTCATTTATGTGGGAGTCCTAGAGTCAAAGGGATTCAAAGTCATTGCAGATAATGGCGTAATGAGAATATGCTTCGGTGCACTGGTGGTAATAAGACAATTCGAAAAAATAATAGCATGTACCACTACCAAGGTAGTACAGTTATTGGGACAGCGGCAACAACATCTAATGACGATAGGAAGGCAAAAATGACCAGGCTGTGGCATATGCACTTGGGACATGCTGGAGGAAAATCCTTGAAAACTTTATCAGATCAAGGATTGCTAAAAGGAGTAAAAACTTGCAACTTGGAGTTTTGTGAGCATTGTATCAAGGGAAAGCAAACAAGGGTTAAATTTGGAATAACTATCCATAATACTAAATGTGTTTTGGATTATGTTCATTCAGATGTTTGGGGTGCTTCCAAAACACTTTCATTAGGTGGGCAACAATATTTTGTAACCTTTGTTGATGACTTTTCCCGAAGACTGTGGGTGTATACGATGAAAACTAAAGATGAAATATTGGGAATTTTTCTCAATGGAAGGCGATGATAGAGACTCAAACTAGCAGAAAGATCAAGTGTATTCGCACAGATAGTGGTGGAGAATACAAAAATGATCTTTTTCAAAAAAATTGTGAAGAAAATGGCATCGTCAGACATTTCACCGTCAGAAATACATCACAACAGAAATAGTGGCAGAACGCATGAACCGGACTTTACTGGAGAAGGTTTGGTGTATATTGTCCAATGCTGGCATGGGCAAAGAATTTTGGGCTGAGGAAATAACATATGCATGCCATATCATTAATCGTCTACTATTTGCTGCTATAGGTGGGAAGGCATCGTTTGAAAAATGGTATGGAAAACCTGCTGAAAATTATGATTCTTTATATGTATTTGGCTCAATTACTTATTATCATGTAAGAGAGTCAAAATTGGACCCAAGAGCAAAGAAAGCCTTATTTATGGGAATTACTTCTAGAGTCAAGGGACATCGTTTATGGTGTCCAGAGACACAAGAAACAATATTTTCAACAGGGATGTTACCTTTGATGAATTTGTCTTGACAAATAAGGTAATAATTGAAGAAGTTAAACAAACTGATGGTACTTCAAAGCAGGTGGAGTTTGAGGGAAAGATAATTTTCCCAACACAGGAATCAAATAAGGAAACAACAGAAGTTTTTCCTCAGAAGAAGAGCTAGTCAAAGTGGATGTTCCATCTCGAAAACCTCAACCACAACTTGAATCAATAGCAACCAGCAAGCAAAAAAGGACTACAAGAAAATCTGCTCGACTCATAGATATTATGTCTTATGCGGAGTCAATTGCAACTGATGACATTCCAACCACTTATAAAGACGCAGTACAAAGTTGGCCAATCTCTCGGAAGGCAAGAAAGCAATTGGGTACAAATAGGTATTTGTAAAGAAAGAAGGATTTTCTAACCAAGAAGATGTTCGCTACAAAGCAAGATTGGTGGCCAAAGGATACGCTCAAAAGGAGGGAATTGATAATGAGGTATTTTCTCCAGTTGTGAAACACTCATCCATTTAAGTTTTGTTGACTTTGGTAGTGTCACGACCCAAGGGACCCCCTAGACGTAACATGGAGTACTTGACCCTGAAGGGGTCTCATACAAGCCCTTAGCATATCATGACATAAGAACATAGGAAAACAATGAGGAAAATTTAAAACTTTTCTTTACAATCGAAGTCTTTTATAAAACGAGAGAGTATATAACACTATGTATCTAACCATCTATAACATTGAAATTAAAAATCTTGAATACAATCTTAGGGACATAGCCCTTACATAAGTCTAAAACATAAAAGAAAGACATAAAAGGACATATGGTCAAGCCCTCGAATACTATGAAGACTCACCAATCTTCTTCTTCTTGATCTACTAAGGTCCTAGCCACGAGGGTAGAATCCGATATCTCCAAACCCTACACTTATAGAAAATGTAGAACTATGGGTTAGCACAAAATGTACCAAGTATGTAAGCCATGCAAGGAAATCCTTAAAACATGCATAGAAGGGACATTTTGTTTGAAACCATGCTATATGCCACTTTTGAACATCATCTTTGAAATAGTTAGAGAATGTAGCTCATAAGACAAACCGTGCACAATCCATCATAACATAAAGCATATCATCATAATCACAAGCACAGTCTCCAACAAAACATAATGCATACTCCAATCTTCATAAGACATAATTCACATGGATAATTACATACCAATATCATATCATCATAATAGAACTATCACATAAGCAACCCTAAGCCATACTTGTGCAATGCATAGATAGGATCCCATAATCCTATCTACACTAAGTATCACTTCTAGGCCACCATGATCATGCATAACATAAGTTCATATATCTTCATAACATAAGGAACACACACCATAACCCCTTTATAAGTCTATTTGTGCAATGTATAAGTGAAGTCCCATACCCCCACTCACACTAAGTAAAACTTATTAAGAAGTCATAAGTATAGTTCATGTTCACAATTCATATAAAGCATACATTTAACTCATAATCATCATATCATAAGAGAGACATACTGTTGACACTAAATTTTGTCCCTCCTTTCTTCTAATTTATTTCGTTGAGTTTCTAAATTACTAATAAGTTGAATACTTTATAATTAACTATAATTTTACGTTTTATTACTATTATATCATAATTATCTATATCACATTAAATTTTACTATTTTTATGATTATCATCTTTCTATTATCATTTTCATTATCTCAAGATTATATATTTTTAATTAAACTTTACGATTATTACCCTATCATCGCTTTCTTTTAAGTAGATTATCGTTACTTTATTTTGAGTTTCGTCCTTATTAAAATTTTTACATATATTTTATACTAGTTTAGTAAGTTGGAAGCTCAAAAGAATTAATTTGAAGAAGGAAAAGGCCCGCAATATTTCAACAATTCAGCCAATACTTTGGCTATCAAAACGAAGCCCAGCAATGGCCAAATAAGGCCCAAATCCACCAGCCCTCTTCACAACAAAATATTAGAATAGGTTCAGCCTGAATGAATTAGGTTTTAATCTCTATCCAACTCTTAAGACTCACTTTCCCTCCCTATACCATTTGAGACAAAACTCCAAACTTCTTTGGGCGAAATCAGATTTTGAATGCCATTTTTGTGCAAAGGATAAGCTTTTCTAGATCAGTCTCCATCACTCTCTGTTTGGATCTGACTAAGTCACGTGAAGGCTGCCAAGTTCGTCAAAAATTCCAACGTTCGAGTTTGAATGCTTATCTTGACCAATATTCAAAATTCAAACTAAAAAAAAAAATCCCGCTCAAAGTTTGGCTATAAAGATTCCCTTGCATCTTCAGTTGAAGACACTTCGGGACTGGCTTAAAAAAAAAATCACTCAACAAGCCTTTTTAACTCACAAGAACACTACTTCCTACATTTCGATATCATCATACGAAAACATCTTCTACTCTAATCTCTATTTGCTCGACTTTGTCGGAGGAACGAGAGGAAATTCTTGCCGAAGACCCCTGTTCACTGCTCAACAAGAGGTGAAAATCCGAACCTATTCTGATTTATACACTGTTTTTGTTGTTAGAAGTGAGATGTAAATGAAGTTCATATGTTTCTTTTCAAGTTGAATCATTTACTGTATGTTTTCTTATGCTAACCGGAATATGAGTACTAGTAAGTAATAAGTCATATTGTTTAGTTTTAAGTTATGGTAAAGTTTAGTCGTAGCAATATTTTGTTGCCAGTTTTATTTCATGTATAGCATTGATTCATAAAAGTTTTTGTTTACATCGTTAAATATAATCATGATAAGTTAAAAGCAGGATAACCACAAGGATAAATATGGGTAAGGAAATATTATTACTTGGCCTTAAATATGACCGTCTGCACCAAAACATGAATTTGAGACTATATTTCTTGTATGCAAAATACATGCTTGTGTTATGTCATTAACATCGACTTGTTGGGTTTGTTTTTCTTATTTAAAGAGGTCTATGTTTAATCATATGTTCCGCTCTGTTGGTTATTCCTGGATTATGATTTATTATATTCTTTTCTTCCAAATACAAGTTCTAACTTATCTTGAATCTGTTTACCGTCACTAACTACTTCTTTTTCCGTTTTCTTTGTTTGCATGAACACCGGAGTTGACGAGTTCTACGAGTCTTGCTTAAGACTCTATTTCGTCGCTAGACCTGTGACCGGCATTTCTTCTCCATTCCTTGCCATTTGTTTCTCTCGCCCCCCTCCTAAAAAATCTGAACAGAAATCTTAACAGAGGAGGAGCGGGGAGAAATTTCGAGAATGCAAAGTTGTCCGTTATATTTTCTTTCGTGGTCACTCAAGAGTCGTCGAAAGTTGGCAAAATGCTTCACTACTTTGATGCATTGTGATGGTTTATCTATCTGCATTTGCTTGCTTGTATGATTCAAAACTAATTTTAGTTATTTGCTAATCCATTAGGACTTGCGATTAACACGAAGTTTATTCCTAACTATAACAGTAGCTATTTAGTCATTTATAATATGATACCCTTTTTAAGACTTCACTTTAATACTCTAATAATCACTTGATGTCCTTTTAAAAAAATATATAATAATGTACTCAAGTTTTGTCAACATTTACGATATTTTTTTTAGAACACCTTGGGTTAATAATGTTATTTTCATAATTTGAAATTACTATTTTTATTATGGTCATGACGAGTCTATACTCTAAGCCTTTTAGTTTCAAACTTTCTAAAAAATGAAGTTATAAATCTATGATTGTGAGTTAAAAATGATTTTACTTTAGTGTCTTTTATTTCTGACTTTCAAGTTTTCTTGGCAATAACTTTGCTTCCTTGGATTTGACAAAAACAAGGAATGATTTATTTTAACTTAAATCTGTCCATGTAAGCTAGTTTAGACATAAATTTTTATATCTTTTATTTTAAACTATTTTTATCCAAACACTCTTTTATGCAAATATTCTATTTTTATACTTAGCCTAATTAATTAAGTTCGATCGGTTAACCATTTTTAATGGATCTTAAAGGATGCTTCATCCCTTCCCTTTAGATTAGTTGAACCCTTACCTAGATTCTCATGTTTAGTAGATCTTAAAATGAAGTTAACTTTAGACAATGACTTTAATCAATTTAGGTGTCCTAATTCACCGTAATTAATTAGGTGGCGACTTCTTAAATTAGTTATTAATTTGAAAATTACCAAAATGTTGTACACTATTTTGACCAGGTTAAAATGGGGTATAACACATACCATGCACACTCTCAAAGTCTACTTGTGCAATGCATGAGTGAAGTCCCATACCCCCACTCATACTAAGTAGAACCTCTTGAAGAACCATACTACATAACTCATGTTTTTATCATAATTCATATTCTTACCATATAGGGAAATATAGCCTTAACCAACATAAACCATGTGAGCTAGATGGAATTCGGTGTCTTACCCCTACATCGAAAAGAGGTGTCCTACTTGCCTAAGGTAGAACTAACATAATTAGATTTTAGGTGGATTCATTAGCTAAGAACCTATGTGGGAACATAGTTATGGGATAAGGAGATTGCTACTAAAAACTCAGATTTTCTAACGTAAAAGGTTTCCATCTCATGAGATAACTTACATAGGGAAGCCGAACTTTCTAACGTAAAAGCTTTCATCTCATATTCATATCCACTCGGTGCTAAGCATAATTCCTTTTAAAGTTCATGTTAAGTCTTTACTTAAGTTCATATTCATAAGAGAATGCACTAGGCATTCAACCAATATGATATCATAATAGTTTATAGATTCATTAGGTGAGAATGTCCTTTCTGTAACACCCCGTATCCGAAACAGACAAGATTGTAGAATTTTAGAAGCTACAGGTGCCACCTACGAGCACCACCTACAGACCGTAGGGTGACCCACAGTCCGTGCTAGTGGTCCGTGGATGGTCACTGCAAACCTCCTCCTAGAAGCCTCAGAAATTTCAGCTAAGAGTTGACCCACAGTCAGGACCTACGAACTGTAGGTGGGACCATGGTCAGTGGATCAAGGTCCCGAGAAAACCCAAAGATCCCGACCCACGACCAGGACCGTAGGTTGGACCATGGTCCATGAATCTTGGTTCACATATCCCAGTCTCTGAGCCAAACGACGAAGGAATAGGACGGACCGTAGGTAGGACCACGGTTCGTGGACCAGGTCAGTCGGTCGCTCCAACATCAGTTAAGTTGGGGGTCTTTTGGTCTTTTCCTATTTTGTTTAACCCTTAAAATACATCATTTTAACCCTAAACTACGTGGTTTTGATTAGTTTTAGCCTAGAAACATAACTAGAACTTACCTAAGTTAGATCTTGCACCAAAAACTTAGAAAATTAGAATGCCAAGAGGAGAAAGAAGTCAAGAACCCTAGTTCAAGAACGCAGCAAGATTTTTGCCCATTCCAACCTCGAAATCGAAAGATTTCTCCGTGGAATTCGTCACCAGGTATGTGGGATTTCACTAGTGGGTTCCTTTCACCCATTGGGTCCCTAGATTTCAGTCAGATTCTTGATTCCCTTATTATGATCAAACTTAGGGTTTCTAGAACGTTAGTGGATTATTATGAATTAGTTAATTACATGTTCCAAATCAGTTATCATGCCTTTTAGCATGTTTTGGTATAGTTTCCTTCATAAATTCAGAACCTTATTTATGTAGTTCGTTAGTTCATGAATTACACATGCTAGGTTAGATATTTCAGATATACATGCCTCCGTTTTTGAATGTATCATTATCAGTTTATTATTACGCATTCTCAGTTTGCATGTCAGTTTGAGCTATCCAGAATATTACAGAGCTTCAGTCATAATATTTTAATCACTTAATCTATTAGGAGTTGCGTAATACCGAGTTGGACTAGGGTTCAACGTACCCAAATAGTCCCAAAACTACTAGCCACGTAGGTTGTAAGTCCCCTTTGTGGGAATTATTTTAGTGATCATGCCAGCATGCCTCTATACCTATGGCCGGGTATATTGGATCCTCTCGATGGGGCGTATACATCGGACTCCACATTTAGCTCATGTGGTTTTATTATCTATTATTAGTAGCTCCCATAGTTCAGTCAGATTCTATTGCATTGACCATTTATCAGTACATTCAGTATTCAGTTTCAGCATGCTATAAATTGGTCATTGCATTCAGATTGTTTAGTATTCAACATCTATATCATGTCCAGATTATATTATTGCTTATTTTCTTTGTTCAGTTATATGTTATTTCGGTTGTATTCTATCTTGCATGCTCAGTACCTTTCAACTACTGACACATATATTGCGCTACATCTTCTAGTGATGTAGGTTCAGGTCTCCAGCAGTCAGATCACGCTAATATCGGTTCCCGATCTTCAGTTTAGCAGCATCAGTGGTGAGTCCTCATTCTTTGAGGACTAGTGACATGCTTATCTTTACCATTTTAGCTTTAGTTTCAGTTTTGCTAGATCTAGTTAGGGCATATCCCAATATTTCTAGTCAGTTTAGAGGCTTATTTCAGACATAGTTAGTTTCAACTTTAGTATTAGAGTTTGATTTCTCTTTTGTATTAAACTCTCAGTTATCATTATTCAGATTAGTTTATGGGTATTCCCCATCATTTTCATTTTTATGATTTAGTTTCCACAACAGTTATTTATCAGTTTATTTCCTTTAGTTTGCTCACGTCATACCAGTAGGGTTAGCTTGAGATCACTTATGATCCTAGGTCCCGTGTCCGAGTCTCGAGGATAGTTTGGGGTGTGATACTTTCAACCTTAGAATAATCAATATGTGAGTAAACCTTTCACATCATATTTATAGTGTTTCATGAGAATAACCTTTCATTCAACACAACAAGATTATCATAGTCATAATAGCTCATGCATAATAAAGTGTAAGGGTATGGGGAGAATGATCTTACAACAATACCATATTTACACAATAGTCATAGGATCCTCACCTTCTAGGTGAATCATAAGCTCATACACAATTCTCATAAAGGTGCATAAACCCTCATACTTTGCCCTTCAAGGGCCATGAACCGCAATCAACACCTTAGTCACACCATAGTCATGTTCATGCATGGGTGTGTGTGTGTGATTGTCCTTCCAATGTCACAACAACAACATTATCATAATAGACACTTTATTCTCAAAGTATTCATAAACATGCACATAACATCATAATCATGCATACACCTCATATCTTTTATTCAAGGATCATAGATCATGTTAAGTCAACACATCTAGCATTCATTATATTAGACATGGATAGAATTATGACTCAAGTAGATCATTTACTTCATGCATAAACTCATGTGATCATATTATAGGTCATGTGGGTGAAGTCTTTTCACAATAAGGCTATATATAACTCAACATACATAATAGCTTCACATGTTCATCGTGTATACCTAGTTCTCAAGGTAACCTCACCACATGCCTCATTCTGGATCAATTATAGTCATATATGAGACATATAAACTCAATCTCAATACTACACAACCATGATCCCTCATATAAGACCTAATCAAATCAATTCATGTCTTGAAGCTTTACCCTTAAGCAATCCATGTCTAGGTCATCTAATCTAAGGCATTACATAAAGAAGTTCATCATTCTGGGAGGATCACATTTAAAATGCAAATATTCATTTACTTTGAAATTAAAAATATTTTCCCCTTGTTATTACATAATTTTATTTTATATTGAAAAGTTATAGGATTTTTTTTTTACTTTTATGATACAATAAAACTAAATGAAGCATTTTCAATATTTTTCATCTAAAAAAGACTAAAAGATTTTCCCATGTTGAATTCTTAAGTAGAGTACTATTTACTCATAAAAATATGGGTAAACTAGTATTTTACCAACCCATTTCTTACCCAATCCATTATTACCCATATCAAATATGGGCGGGTTGAAGTATTACCCATTTTATGTTTACCCATTTTCAACCCGCCCAAATTTTATCCAACCCACCCATTTGCCACCACTATAATCAACCATAATAAACCACAATTAATCAATTGAAAACGTTTTGGAGGGAGACCCATGTCATAGATTGAAAACCCTAGGCTTGAGGAAATTGGAAACTTGAAAACATCTTTTGAGAGGGCTCCTTGTAACACCCCATATCCGAAACAGACCAAAAATGCAGATTTTGAGAAGTTGCAGGTGAAACCCACGGACCGTAGGTCAGACCACGGCCTGTGCTGGTGGTCTGTGGTTCACCACTGCAACACCTCTCCAAACCCAGCTCAGAAAATTGGCTAAGCCTCGACCCACTAACAGACCCACAGTCCATAGGCAAGACTACGGTCCGTGGTTTGTGTTCGTGGATTGAGGCCCTCTTTACCCAGTCTCTGACACGAACGACGGCCGACCAGCACGGACCGTCGTTCGATCCAAGGTCCGTAGGTCTGACCATAGGTAAGGGTCAACAACCAGTTTGAGGAAAATTGTTGATTAAGTCAACTTCAAATGGTCATCACTCTTAGCAAAAAATGAATTATGTGTCCCGTGACCTACTATATGATAGATAACTGAATCCTCTTTTCAACGCCATCGAGTTTGCTAAAATTCGACCTCCGAGTAAAAAGTTATGCTCGTTTTAGTGAAGCCTTGTCGGGAAGACTTGACCTACGACCCCAATATACGGACCATAGATCAACCTACGGGCCGTAGGTCCCGTCCATCGATCACTCCAACATCAGTTAAGTCAAAGGTCATTTGGTCTTTTTCTATTTCTTTGGACCACTAAGCTACATCGTTTAGACTCTAAATTATGAGGTTTTAGTCAGTTTAAGCCTAGAAACATAACTAGAACTTACCTAAGTCAAATCATTAATTAAAACATAGAAAATTAGAAGCAAGAGAGGAGAAAAAGGTCAAGAACCCTAGTTCAAGAACGCAACAAGGTTCCATCAGTTCCAGCCCTAAAATCTAAAGATTTCTCTGTGGAATTCGTCACCATATATGTGGGATTTCACTAGTGGGTTCCTTTCACCCATTAGGTCCCTAGTTTTCAGTCAGTTTCTTGATTCCCTTATTATGACTAGACCTAGGGTTTTTTGGAAGTTAGAATTGTTGGGTTCTTAGCGGTTAGAATGATCCAAATCAGATTAGTACATTAATATTCAGTTTAATGCATGAATTCTAGAACCCTAGCTATGTATTTCTTTAGTTCTTGAATTACACATGCTAGGTCAGATATTTCAGTTATTCAGTTATACATGCCTCAGTTATTAATGCATCAATATCAGTTTAATTGTTGCATTCTCAGTTTGCATATTCAGTTTGAGCTATCCAGTAACTTACAGAAATTCAATCATAATGTGTTAATTACTTAATCCATTGGGAGTAGCATAATACCGAGTTGGACTAGGGTTCAGCGAACTCAAAATGTCCCAGAACTACTAGCCACGTAGGTTGTAAGTCCCCTCTGTGGGCATCATTTCAGTGATCATGCCAGCATGCCTCTATACCTCTAGCAGGGTATATTGGATCCTCTCGATGGGGGGTATACATCGGACTCCACATTTAGCTCATGTGATTTTATTATCGATTATTAGTAGCTCCCACAGTTCAGTCATATTCTATTGCATTAACCATTTATCAGTATATCTAGTATTCAGTTTCAACATGTTATGAATTGGTCACTGCATTCAGTTATCTCAACATTCAGTATATATATCATGTTCATATTATATCATTGCTTATTTGCTTTGTTTAGTTATATGTTATTTCAGATGTATTCTATACTGCATGTTCAGTACCTTTCAAGTATTGACTCATACTCTATGCTACATCTTCTCGTGATGTAAGTTCAGGTTCTCAGCATCCAGATCACGCTTAGATCGGTTCCCGATTTCCAGTTCAGCAGAATCAGTGGTAAGTCCTCATTCTCCGAGGACAATAGTCATGAGTTTCTTTTCAGTATTTTTAGTCCTTTAGTTTCAGTTTTGCTAGACTTAGCTGGAGCCTGTCCCAGCATTTCTAGTCAGTTAGAGGCTATTTTCAGACATAGTTAGATTCAGCTTATCAGTGAGTTAATATCTTATTTGTATTAAACTAATCAGTTTTCATATATCTCAATTATAGTATATGGGTATTCCCCATCTTTTCATTTTATTTATGATTTAGTTTCCACATCAGTTTATTATCTATAGTATGCTTGTGATCATGCCAGCAGGGTTAGCTTAGGATCACTTGTAGTCCTAGGTCCCGTGTCCGCGTCTCAGGGGTAGTTCGGGGAGTGACAAACTTGGTATCAGAGCACTAAGTTTAAGTGTCCTAGGATGTCTGAAAAGCCACACTAGGTAGAGTCTTTTTCATGGATGTGTAGTGCACACCATATCTAATGAGAGGGAGGCTACAAAGTGTCTTAGGAAAAATCTTAATTTTCTTGTTACTGTTATCGGTTGTAAGGTATGATCTAATTCCGCTCTAACTCGATGTTCTACGTTTCAGTGATCATGCCTCCTCGTAGAGCTAACACTAGGAACAAAAATGTAGCTCCTCCAGTCCCCGATCAAGAAGTGCCGCATGCAGAGTTCAGGAAAGCCATTCAAATGTTGGCTCAGAGTGTGGCCAACAAGAACAATTAGCAGGTTCCAGTTCCTACTATAGAAATGGTAGATCAGTGGCAGCTAGGGTTCGAGATTTTTTTAAGGATGAATCCACTTGAGTTTTAGGGTCACAAGTTGGTGAAGACCTACAGAACTTCATTGATAAGAAAATCTTTGGAGTGATGCAAGTGACTAGTAATTGTAGGGTTGAGTTGGCATCCTACTAGCTTAGGGATATGGCTCACATATGGTTCACTTAGTGGAAAGACAACAAGGACTACTTTGTCTTTTGTAACTCCTTATTTAGCAGTCAACTTCAAAGTTAGTCCAGAAACTCTCTGAGAACCTTTTTCAGTCTCTACTCCAGTTGGTGATCCGGTTATAGGTAGATGGGTATACAGAAATTTCCCTGTCACAGTCTCTCAGAAAGTCACCTCAGTAGACCTTGTAGAGTTAGAAATGGTAGATTTCGATGTCATTCTAGGCATGGATTGGTTACATTCCTGTTATGCCTCAGTCGATTGTAGAACTAGGATTGTTCGTTTTCAGTTTCCAGATGAACCAATCTTAGAATGGAAAGGTAGTGGCTTAGCGCCTATGGGTCAATTCATTTCTTACCTTAAGGCTAGAAAGATGATCTCTAAGGGTTATCTCTATCATCTAGTTTGGATTAAGGATTCAAGCTCTGAAACCCCAACTCTTGAGTCAGTTCCTGTGGTTAATGAGTTTTCTGAAGTGTTTGCAGAAAATCTTCCCAGAGTTCCTCCCGATAGGGAAATCGACTTTGGAATTGATCTCCTTCCAGATACCCAGCCTATCTCTATTCCTCATTACATAATGGATCCAATTGAGCTTAAGGAATTGAAAGAGCAGTTGAAAGATCTTCTAGATAAGGGCTTCATCAAACCTAGTATTTCGCCATGGGGTGCACCAGTTTTGTTCGTAAAGAAGAAAGATGGTTCTCTCAGAATGTGCATTGACTATAAGCAGTTGAACAAGGTCACAATCAAGAATAAGTATCCCATCCCCAGGATTGATGACTTGTTTGACTAACTTCAGGGTGCTAATCATTTCTCAAAGATAGACCTTAGATCGGGTTATCATCAACTTAAAGTCAGAGTTAGTGACATTCCGAAGACAGCCTTCAGAACTCGGTATGATTATTATGAATTTGTAGTCATGTCATTTGGACTAACCAATGCTCCTGCAGCTTTCATGGATTTGATGAACAGAGTGTTCAAGTAGTACTTGGACTTGTTCGTTATCGTCTTTATTGATGATATCCTCATTTACTCTAGGAATGTGGAAGAACATGCAAGTCATTTGAGAGTTGTTCTACAAACTCTCCAATATCGCCAGTTATTTGCAAAATTTTATAATGCGAGTTTTGGTTACAATCAGTTGCTTTCCTTGGGCATATTGTGTCTAGTGAAGGAATTCAAGTAGATTCCAGAAGATACAAGCAGTGAAACAATGGCCCAGACCTACCTCTGCTACATATATCAGAAGTTTCTTGGATCTAGTGGGTTATTACAGAAGGTTCGTGGAAGAATTTTCATCTATAGCCTCACCATTGACTAAGTTGACTCAGAAGATGGTCAAGTTTCAGTGGTCAGATGATTGTGAGAAAAGCTTCGCAGAACTAAAAACTAGGTTGACTACAACTCCTGTTTTGACTCTACTAGAGGGTTCAGACGGTTATGTGATCTATTTTGATGCATCCAGAGTCGGCCTAGGTTGTGTGTTGATGCAGCGAGGTAAGGTTATAGCTTATATTTCCAGACAACTTAAGGTGCATGAGAAGAACTATTCAATTCATGTCCTCAAGTTTGCAGCAGTAGTGTTTGCACTTAAGATTTGGAAACATTACTTGTATGGTGTTCACGTAGATGTGTTCACAGACTATAAGAGCCTTCAGTATGTTTTCACTTAGAAAGAGTTAAATCTTCGCCAGAGGAGATGGCTTGAGTTCCTAAAGGATTATGATATGAGTGTGCATTACCATCCTGGTAAGGCCAATGTAGTAGCAGATGCTTTTAACAGACTATCGATGTGAAGTGTAGCACATGTTGAGGAAGAAAGAAAGGAGCTACCAAGGGATGTTCATAGACTTGCTTGCCTAGGAGTTCGTCTTATGAGCATATCAGATGGTGGTGTAACGGTTCAGAATAGGGTAGAATCTTCTTCGGTAGTGGAAGTTAAGGAAAAGAAAGACATCTATCCGATATTACTTGAACTCAAGGGTGCAGTCCACCAACAAAGAGTTGAGGTTTTCTCCCAAGGGGGAGATGGTGTGCTTCACTACCAGGGTCGATTATGTGTAGGGCTGGGAATTCGGTTTGTTCGGTTCGATTTACGAAATTCGATTCGATTTTCTGAATTTTGGTTTGAAAAAAATACAAACTAAAACTGAACTGAAATAAATTCGGTTCAGTTCGGTTCTTACAATTTCAGTTCGGTTAAATTTTTTGGTTCAAATATCATCAACACATACATGAAACTCTGATCAGTAACACACTAATACATTTCATATCAGTGTCTACTATTGTACTATCTATGCTATCCTTAATCAAAGTAAGTGTACATTACTAATATGCAGATAATGTTTTTCCTACCTGTTTACATCCCTACTTTATTCAAACAGGGCGAAACGTCACGGTGACTCAAAAATAATCAATTAATTCAATTTTAAAAGAATTTTAAGAAAAAATGATTTTTAAAGGAGTCGCCACCTAATTTTAGGAAAAACTAGGAAACCAATTAAAAATGTCTACAAAACCATTAGATTCTAGATAATGGGTTCAAGTTATTCCGAAGGAAAGGTGTTAGTCATCCTTCGAATTCCACAACTGTGGGTCCCGACTGAATTCTTTTTTTTTCAAATTGAGGAGGAGATAAAAATAGTATACAAATATAACAAAATGCAATATACACACGTAATAAAGTAAACAAGTAATATGAGAAACGACCTAATATTTGGCTACCGTCAACAATATAGATAATAATGAATATAGTATTCGAACTTTATTTGAATGACTTCGATGAAAAGCGACTTCGGGGTACCTGTAAAGACACTTAGTAAAAGTGTTAGTACTAAATATATATGAATGAAAATAAATGAATCAAATAATAACTTAAAAATAAAAACCCGTCTTATTAACATAGGAGGCCTTGGAAATCGACGGTAATTTCTTTACCGGTCAATTAATATTTAGCAGCAATAATAACAAATATTAAGAGAATAAAATGACAATATGTGACCAACAATAACATTAATAACGTGACAAGCAACAAACAAAAATTTAACAAAAGAGAAATACACAAGTGTTAAGACTGAGCATATTGAAAGCGACGTAAATATTCATTAAAACAAAATTTTGAACAATTATTAATTGACCCAGATGATTTACAAAATTAACATGAGTATAAATACTTAATAATAGTAGAAAACTAAGATCATAAACAATAAAACAAATACAAAAAACAAAACATGACAATAGTAAAATTAACAAAATTTAATAAAAATAAAGTGTCAACAACAAACACTTCCTCTTAAGAAATCTTCTGATAGCATAAACACACATAAAAATAAATAAAATAAGAATATATACACACACATACACCTATATATTATAAAGAAAGGCAGAAATGTTATGGGAAAATACATAAACAAGCCTAAAAATAATATTTGGAAAATGAAATACAATAACCAAACATTAAGATAACCATGAAATAAGCTAAAACATTGACAAAACAGTAGCCAAATAAAACAAGTAAAAACAAAGGTAAAAGAAGTTCAACCTCTTAATGGGTTCTCTGTTCAGATCTGACTGAGGGCAAACGTTATGCGGAGGATAGAGTTCCAGAACTTGGAGCTCCTCTGGTCACTGGGTTTCGCCAACTTTGTTCACCGGAGTCGGAGTTGTTGTTGCGTGAGCTGTTGTCGGAGCTTGGTTGACTGTTCGGAGCTTTGAGCTTCACTATAGATCTGCAAAAAACAACAAATAATATCGTAAAAGGGAAAGGGGAAGGGAAAGACTGACCACCGTCTTTATTGGCTCTGGTTCATCAGAGCTTTAAGCTCCTCGCCGGAGATTGGTTTTCACATGGAGTTCACTGGAGCAGTGAAGAAAGGGGAAAAGGAATAGGGTTTTATGTTGTTGTTTGATGGCAACTTTTCTTTTCTCAAGCTCGTAGGAGTTTGCAACTCCTCACCGGAGCTGCTGATTGCATCAAACAGGGGAAAACATGGGGTTTTAGAGGTTGAGCGATAATTCTCACTGGAAAAAAGAGAGAAATAAATGGTGGTTTAAGGGTCGGTTTTTGGATGTGTGTTTGTAGGTGTTTGTTGTTGGGTTCTGGCGAGGTTTCTTGGTGGTTTGGATGGGTTGGTAATGGCGTTTTGGAGTGGTCGTTTGTTTGTTGTTTTGTTGGTTTTTGTTTGTCGCCTGAAATGGCAACGGAAAACAAAGAGGTATGGCTGTTTTTTGCTGGAAAAAGGAGGGGGTTTTGGGTTGCTGTTTGCTGCTGGAGTTGCAGCAGTGTTGAGGTTGTTTCCGGCAGTGATTTGGTGTTGTGAGGTTGGAGGAGATAACAGATGGTTTGTATGATTCTCAAAAGCAACAGGGAAAGGGAGCTATTGTGCGGTGGTGGACTCGAGATTGGGTCATTTGCTAGAGCTTCGTTGAATGTGCCGGAGAAGACAAAGAATAGCAAGAAAATATTAAGTTTGAAATCTGAAAATTTCACTCCCATTATCTAAAATTTTATCCACCACCCTCATTTTTTTTGGACCTAATAAAGCCTAGATAGGGAATTGTTATACAATGGGCCCAAGTCATGGGCTCAAGATTGTGGCCCAAAAATCGTTGGTTGATAAAATATCTGTGTATGAAATTTTATCTATATTTGAATAAATTTCTAGACTGTGCAAAATATCAAAAATGAATATTAACAAATATAGCAAATAAAATAAATATTAAAAAAAATGTAATGACCGTAACTAATGACATTTAAAAATGCAATTTTAAAATTAATTGATAAAAGAAAAATCCTAAATTTTGATAAATAAGGATAGTTATCGATAAACTTATTTAAAATTATAAAAAAATTATTTTGAACTATTAAATAAATAAAACTTAAAAGTTACGAATTTTGAAAATGTTAGGCCGAAATTGGGTGTCAACACTACCTACTAGGTAAGTGTACACTACCTACAAATTATTTGCACTTTGTACGGTCAATCAATCAATTATTGATGTGCATTTAATAAGTGAATATCTTGCACACATACTAAGTGCACGTTGCACTAGTGCTTACTGCCTGTAGGAAGAATATAATTGAATATCATCAAGACATTAACACATAGATGTATGATGAAACACTAATCACTTATTTACTATTCAAAAGAAAAATTACAAAGTGACACTTCAAGTTCAAGATGCAACAAAAAGCTAAGAAACTAAGAGTATTAGAATTTAGACATCAATAACAGTACAAAACAAGAACCAACAGTCCATCAATACAAAATAATAATTAGTAGTCAAAACAAGAACCAACAAAACAAAATAAGAATCAGCAACAACACTGCAGTCCAACTCTATCAGAAGAAAGTTGGCATTCCTTGTGTGCATTTCATTGCAGTCCAACAGCAACACTGCAGTCCAACTCGATCAGTTCACCATAATAACATCCAAATTATAAATATGCCTCAGAGAAAATGGAACTCTTTAGATATATGATAGAAAGTAAACTCAACTCAACGAAAATCAGTGAGAATCACAACAAACTGATATGTATAAATTATAATGGAGAATCGCGGCCAAGAAAGAAGAAACTTACTCTTTAGGTTGATGGCTCGCCGCCTTGCGCAGTCCCAGACTTGAGGTTGTTCTTCACTCTTCACTCGCGCAGAAGGCAAAACTTAGTTTGGTGTAAAATTTGAAATGTGAATTGTGAATTAGGGATTTAGGGATATAATGTAATGAGATATTGGGCTTAGTTGGGTTGGGCTTTTAGTTAAGTTACTTAACAGTTAACTCTTAAAAATATATATGTAGTAAATATGTATTACATAAATTCGGTTTTTCGGTTAACCGAAATAAAAAACTTAAAAACCAAAAATCAAACCGAATTACTAAAATTTTAAAGCTGAAAATCGAAACCGACCAATTTTGAACTGAAAAACCAAAATTAAAAAAAAAACAGTTTGGTCAGTTTTTTCTATTTCGACCAAATTATGCCCAACCTTAATTATGTGTTCCTAATGTGGACGAGTTGAGACATCATATTCTTGCAAAGACCCATAACTCCAGATATTCTATTCATCCAAGTGCCACTAAGATGTACCGCGATCTACGGAAAGTTTATTGGTGGAATGGTATGAAAAGAGATATAGCAGACTTTGTGGTTAAATGCCCCAATTGCCAGCGAGTCAAGGTAGAACATCAGAAACCAGGAGGCATGACTCAAGAGATTGACATTCCTATTTGGAAGTGGGAAGTGATCAACATGGACTTCATCATAGGTTTACTCGCGGACATCATGACTACATTTGGGTGATTGTTGATAGGGTTACTAAGTCTTCTCACTTTTTGGCTATCAAGACTACAGATTCGGCGGAGGATTACGCCAAGCTTTACATTAATGAGATTGTGAGATTGCATGGGGTTCCTTTGTCTATCATCTCAGATAGAGGTACTTAATTTACCTCTTATTTCTCGAAGTCATTCCAGAAGTGTCTTGGTTCTCAGGTTAATCTTAGCACAACATTTCATTCGCAGACGGATGGTCAGGCAGAGCATACTATTCAGACCTTAGAGGACATGTTGAGAGTTTGTGTGATCGACTTCAAGGGTAGTTGGGATGATCACCTTTCTCTTATTGAGTTTGCCTACAACAATAGTTACCATTCCAACATTCAGATGGCCCCTTATGAGGCATTGTATGGGCGTAGATGTAGATCTCCTGTGGGCTGGTTTGAAGTAAGTGAAGCAGCCTTGATAGGGCCAAATTCAGTCCATTATGCTATGGAGAAAGTTCAACTCATCAGAGATAGACTTAAGACAACCCAGAGTAGCTAGAAGTCTTATGCAGATGTAAGAAGAAGGGAACTACAGTTCCAAGGTGATGATTGGGTTTTCCTGAAGGTGTTACCTATGAAGGCGGTGATGAGGTTTGGCAAGAACGAGAAGCTCAGTCCCATATATGTAGGCCCTTACCGGATCTCGAAAAGGATTGGTTAAATGGCTTATGAGTTAGAGTTGCTAGCAGATTTAGCAGCGGTGCATCCAGTCTTCCACATTTCACTATTGAAGAAGTGTGTGGGTGGTCCAGCATCCGTAGTGCCATTAGAGAGTGTGGCTGTGAAAGATAATCTCTCGTATGCGGATGTACTAGTTGAGATTCTCGATCGTCAGGTTGAGAAACAAAGAAGTCGCTTCAGTCAAGGTTTTGTGGAGGAGTCAGTCTGTAGAAGGAGTTACTTGGGAAGCAAAAGCAGTCATGAAGTCTAAGTATCCTCACCTTTTTCCTTCCGATTCTATTCCAGCTTGAGGTAATAGTTCCTCTTCAGATTTTCAGTCATTCATGCGCTAATTCAGTCTTAGTATTTTGTTCCTTCAGTCAGCCTTGCATTTTCAGCGTATTTGCATGTTCTTGGAACTCAGTTCAGTCAGAAATTAGTTTCTAGTACTTAGTGGTAGGGATTGCAGCTTCCTCCCTCCATACTCAGCTAGTTTAGTCTTTATTCGAGGACAAACGGTCCCAAAAGAGATATAATGTAACACCCCGTATCCGAAACAGACCAAAAATGTAGATTTTGAGAAGTTGCAGGTGCAACCCACGGACCGTAGGTAGACCACGGCCCGTGCTGGTGGTCTATGGTTCACCACTGCAACCCCTCCCCAAACCCAGCTCAGAAAATCGGCTAAGTCTCGACCCACGGACAAACCCACGGTCAATAGGCCAGACCACGATCCATGGTTTGTGTACGTGGATCGAGGCCCCCTTTACCCAGCCTCTGACGCGAACGATGATCAACCAGCACGACCGTCGTTCAATCCACGGTCCGTAGGTCTGATCGTAGGTGAGGATCAACAGCCAGTTAGAGGAAAATTGTTGATTGGGTCAACTTCAAATGGTCATCACTCTTAGCACAAAAGGAATTATGTGTCCCATGACCTACTATATGATAGATAATTGAATTCTCTATCCAACGCTATAGAGTTTGCCAAAATCTGACCTCCGAGTAAAAAATTATGCTCGTTTTAGTGAAGCCCTGTCAGGGAGACTTGACCTACGACCCCAATCTACGGACCGCAGATCGACCTACGGCCCGTAGGTCTCGTCCGTCAATCACTCAGACAGTAGTTAAGTCAGGGGTCTTTTGGTCTTTTTCTATTTTGTTGGACCACTAAGCTACGCCGTTTAGACCCTAAATTATGAGGTTTTAGTCAGTTTAAGCCTAGAAACATAACTAGAACTTGCCTAAGTCAAATCAATAATCAAAACATAGAAAATTAGAAGCAAGAGAGGAGAAAAAGGTCAAGAACCCTAGTTCAAGAACGTAACAAGGTTCCATCAGTTCCAACCCCAAAATCTAAGGATTTCCCCGTGGAATTCGTCACCATGTATATGAGATTTCACTAGTGGGTTCCTTTCACCCATTAGGTCCCTAGTTTTCAGTCAGTTTCTTGATCCCCTTATTATGACTAGACCTAGGGTTTTTTGGAAGTTAGAATTGTTGGGTTCTTAGTTGTTAGAATGATCCAAATCAAATTAGTACGTTAATATTCAGTTTAATGCATGAATTCTAGAACCCTAGCTATGTATCTCTTTAGTTCTTGAATTACACATGCTAGGTCAGATATTTCAGTTATTCAATTATACATGCCTTAGCTATTAATGCATCAATATCAGTTTAATTGTTGCATTCTCAGTTTGCATGTTCAGTTTAAGCTATCCAGTAACTTACAGAAATTCAATCATAATGTGTTAATTACTTAATCCATTAGGAGTAGCATAATATCGAGTTGGACTAGGGTTCAACGTACCCAAATAGTCCCAGAACTACTAGACACGTAGGTTGTAAGCCCCCTCTGTGGGCATCATTTCAGTGATCACGCCAGCATGCCTCTATACCTCTGGCAGGGTATATTAGGTCCTCTCGATGGGGCGTATACATTGGACTCCACAATTAGCTCATGTGGTTTTATTATCGGTTATTAGTAGTTCCCACAGTTCAGTCAGATTCTATTGCATTGATCATTTATCAGTATACTAGTATTCAATTTCAACATGTTATAAATTGGTTACTGCATTCAGTTATCTCAGCATTCAGTATCTATATCATGTTTAGATTATATCATTGCTTATTTGATTTGTTCAGTTATATGTTATTTCAGCTGTATTCTATCTTGCATGCTCAGTACCTTTCAAGTATTGACGCATACTCTGCGCTACATCTTCTCGTGATGTAGGTTTAGGTTCTCAGCATCCAGATAAGGCTTAGATCGGTTCCCGATCTCCAATTCAGCAGAATCAGTGGTGAGTCCTCATTCTCCGAGGACAATAGTCATGAGTTTTTTTCCAGTATTTTTAGTCCTTTAGTTTCAGTTTTGCAAGACTTAGTTAGGGCCTGTCCCAGCATTTCTAGTCAGTTAGAGGCTTTTTTCAGACATAGTTAGATTCAACTTATTATTGAGTTAATATCTTTTTTGTATTAAACTCATCAGTTTTCATATATCTCAGTTATAGTATATGGATATTCCCCATCTTTTCATTTTATTTATGATTTAGCTTCCATATCAGTTTATTATCTTTAGTATGCTCGTGATCATACCAGTAGGGTTAACTTGGGATCATTTGTGGTCCTAGGTCCCGTGTCCACGTCTCCGGGGTAGTTCGGGGAATGGCACTCCTTGAATGAAACTTAATCAAGGATAAAGACTACGATACCTTTAGGGTTGAAACTCCACAAAAATTGAGTGAGAAAGGTGAGATCTTGAGCTTCAAAGCTTGACTCATTCTTCTCCTATGGTGCTTTTTAGAGAGAGAATATTTTGAGAGGTGGGTAATTTCTAATTTTGTGTTTTGGAATAATGAATTGGAAAAGGAGTTTTAAGACCTTTAAAAGCCTTAAAACACTTTAATTAATCAATAATAACCATCCCCAACCCCTAACTAATTAATTAGCAATTTACCAAAGTAACCCTCACTAGGTTGAGTCTTGGACAACATTGCAGGTGAGACCTACGCAACTCTATTCACATACCGTGGGTGGGTCCATGGGCCATATTGGCTATCTGTGGTTTGGTCCTGCAATATGATTTTTGGAGCCTTGACCCACGGAGGCCATCCAAGGGGTGTGGATGGACCTACAGGGCGTAGGTCCTATCCGTAGCTCATCCTAAATTTGACAGGTTTTTGGTTCTTTGGGGTCTTGGGGGTTAGGATTTAAGGTCCTCTTCAAGGACCCTTTGGTTGGTCCTTGGGGAGTCGTACCTTGACATTTAACCCCTTAGCCTAAACTCGAGAAGAGATTTTACCACATGAAACTCCATAACAAACTCAAAAACAAACTCATTAGGCTCTAGTTTCACCTACTAGTTTTTCGGGTCGTTACAAGTAGCACAGTTGAATTTGGAACTAGTTCAATTAAATGTAAAAACTGCATTTTTACATGGAGACTTGGAAGAGGAAATCTACATGACTCAGCCAGAAGGATTCAAAGTTGATGGAAAAGAAAATATGGTGTGCAAACTTGAAAAATCATTGTATGGATTGAAACAATCTTCTAGACAATGGTACAAATGATTTGACAAGTTTATGTTGCATCAAAGGTACATAAGAAGCAAATACGATCACTGTGTGTATTTGCGCAAGCTTGAAGACTATTCATTTATATATCTTCTCCTATATGTTGATGATATATTGATAGCTTCTAAAGGTCAAGAGGAAATTGAGAAGCTAAAGATTCAACTAAGAAAGAAGTTTGAGATGAAGAATTTAGGTGAGGCACAGAGTATTCTTGGCATGGAGATAAAAAGAGATAGACATTAAAAAAACTCTATTTATCTCAGAAAGAATACTTGAAGAGGTTACTAAACCGATTCAGTATGAATGAGAAAACGAAATCGGTTAGCACTCCACTTGCTATTCATTTTAAGCTTAGTGATGATATGTCACCAAGGAATGAAGCTGAATGAGAATATATGTCGAGAGTACCATACGCGAATGTTGTTGGTAGCTTGATGTATGCAATGGTTTGCACAAGGCAAGATATTTCACACGCCGTTGAAGTATTAAATATGTACATGCATAATCCTGGAAAGGATCATTGGCAGGCTGTAAAATGGATTCTACGGTATATTTATAATAATGTAGATGTTGGCTTGGTTTTTTAGCATAAAAATAGTCAATATCTTGTTGGATATTGTGACTCAGATTATGCAGGTGATTTGGACAAACGAAGATCAATTATGTTTTTACTATTGCAAACGCACCAGTTAGTTGGAAGTCTACTTTGCAGTCAACAATTGCTTTGTCTACCACTGAGGTAGAGTATATGACAATTACAGAGGTTGCGAAGGAAGCAATTTGGCTTCAAGGATTGCTTAGAGAGCTTGGTATTGAACAAGAAGGAATCACAATATTTTGTGATAGTCAAAGTGTTATTCAATTAGCAAAGAACCAAGTTTATCATGCAAGGACGAAGCACATTGATGTCCGATATCATTTCATACGAGACATCATAGAAGATGGTGGAGTCATAGCGCAAAAAATTCATACTATGGATAATCCTGCCGATATGCTGACAAAAGTGGTGACTGTGGTCAAGTTTCAAAATTGTTTGAACTTGATCAACATTGTTGAACATTAAAGATTGAGGTTGAAGACACAATCAAAATTGTTGTTGAGAGAAAGTTGAAAATGGAGAATCTTGCCAAGGTGGAGATTTGTTAAATTTGACAAGATTCAAAGATAAATTAATGTGAAGATTTGGTAGCTAGGAAGATAATTCTTCATTGGTACACAAGTCAAGATAGCAACTTTGTAGGTGAAATTTAGGTAAATCATAAAATGGTTTCACAAGATAAATATTGACATTTTGACACATTGCGATGTCATGGATGACATTAATAGGAAGAATTCACTCCTATAAATAGGTAGCTCCTAATTCATTTGTAACACACCTCTCTCACTTGCCTTCTCATCTTCAAAGGCATTTGTTCTTCTTTCTCTCTTGTAGTATTTCACTTTACTCTTTTGGAGTGAAATAAATATTGGTTGGTTGTGTCCAAGGAGTAGGCAAAGAAAACAAAATTTTGCCGAACCTCTTAAATTTCTGGTGTTCTTTTTATTGTTGTCTCATTTACTATCTATAAGCTACCTTTATATATAGCAGTTGTGATTTCATCATTCTCTATATATTCGGGTTCCGCAACACAAAATGTATTCAACTATGGCATCCAATGCCATTCAAATCAATGCTAACACCTTGAAGCACATCTATATACCTTGGATGTGTGTTGTATCATTTTACCTCAAGCCTCAAGTCCCTAATACCAAAACTTGACAATATTAACATCTTTTGTTTCCCAAATAAATCACAACTTCCAAATTTAATTACACTTCAGAATTTACTCTATAATAGGACACATCAAATCTATAACTAAACTACGAATTATTTTTCCGAACCCACGGTAGCCCCACTTCTCTCCGTATGTGTTCTTTGCCACGTAGAAGTCAACCCCTCTCTCTTTGCCATATCCCACTATTAGAATGGCGTGCAACTTTGGTTGAGTCTCTCTTGCCTTGATCTTTTTCTCTTTCTCCGTAAGGCCCATGTATACCTTCTGATAAAATACACAAGATACAACATGAGAAAGTGATAAAATACACAAGATACAACATAAGAAAGAAAACACATTTAATATTACCTTCCCGCGATGTTTAGAAAAACTCCGGGCATACGGTATTGTGCAGGTCAGTGGTTGTTTCTCAATGGCTTTTTCTATCCTTTTCATTTCGTCTATTCCTAAGCCATTATGCTTTCCCCACACAACGTCATGACTCTTTATCTTAATGAACTTCTGCAAACAAAAAAAATTGTTAAATGAAGTAAAATAAATTTATATACTATAAAAATAAATTAAAACAAATTAAATAATCAAACTAACCAATCCTTTTGATGGATCCAACGTTGATAGACATTTGCACGCACCTCTTTTTGGAATCTGCAAAGAAGAAATTATATAAGAAAAACAAGATATTTTTAATAAGATGAATAGAAATAAATCAAATAATATTAAGTATACCAACCATATTTGTTGGATCGAGACATTTACAAGTGTTTCTTATCCCCTTATACGGGTACATTTCTTCAGAAATAATCCCATAATCCTTCGCATACTCAAATACTCGTTCATAATTGTAAGGGAAAGACTCTCCCCACTTTAGGAATTTCAACTCTTCAGGTTGGCCAGAATGTATAAAAATACAATCTACCAACTGTTGCTTCGAAAGTGGGATGACCTCCCCCTTCAAGATAGCATAGGCTGCTGTAATTGCTTCGGTCGAAGCATAAGCCCAACAGATACCTGCAATTTATTACGAGTTAAATTTTAGGAAAAACTACCGAATATGGCAAACATTAATATTCATTTAAAATAAATAGCTATAGTTTATTTTTTTATGTTATATGGATATACTACAAAATAAATAGAAAAGTTAATTATATACAAAAAATTAGAAAAGTTGTTAAATATTAAAAAGGAAAGTTATTATTACACCCCTAATTGATTATTTCTAGGCATGTTTTATGTGATTGATTCCCCATGTTTGCCCTCATTAATAATACTTTCTCTTTCATCAATTATAATACCCCAAAACTAGTAAGTTGAACTAGAGAGTTCTAGAGCTTTTCGTAAGAGTTTTATAGTTTGATGAGAGGGTTTAAGTAGTAAAATGATTCCCGAACTTAGTATGAAGGTTTTAGGGTTAGGGCGTCAAGGTACGACCTCCTAAGGACCACCCAAGGGGTCCTTGAGGAGGACCTCAAAACAGCCCCAAAAGCTCTCAAAAATAGGCCACCTACGGATACCACTACTGGCCGTAGATGGACCCATGCCCCATGGGTTGGGGTCGTGGGTCAAGGCCTGAGTTAGCCTGCAATTTTCAGCTGCAGTACCTCATCTACGGAGGTGCAGCACGCTCAGTAGATCCACCCGCAGTCCGTGGGTGGGGGAGTCGTAGGTGGAGCAGATTTTTAAGTTTTAGTTTTTAGTTAGGGGTTTGGTGGTTAATTGGTAATTAGTTGGGGGTCAAGGGATGTTGGTTAGTTAGTTGTTAAACCACCTGTATAAGCCTAATATACCCCTAAACTAAGTTAATTAAATCATTCTCTCAACTCACCAAAAAGAACCCAAAATCCTCTCTATAGAAAAATGAAGAAGAACAAGAGGAAGAAGGTGACGTCTAGGGTTGAAGGGGCTGCCTTGGCTACTCAAATTCGTGTAGAATCTTCACCTAAGGTATGCTAGTTGTTCATATATGGGTTCTTCCACCCATAGAGCCCCCTATATTTTCCCCAAATTGAGAACAAAACCCCCAATCTAAGCTAGGGTTTCTTCCAAAGTGTGGGTAGTGTTTGAGTATGATTCCAAGTGGTTGGATACTACTCAATTATGATTGTTTTAGTATTAGATCATGATATATTGATGATATTATGTGTTTTCATGGCTAACCCTAACTCCAAATTGATGAAATCAAAGTAAGTTGGTCTAAGCCTTGTAGAGGGAAATTGATGATTCTTGCTTGATCCTCTAGAATTGTTGATTTGTATAGCAATTGTTCAAGATTAAAAGCAAATAGGCATGAATTAAACTAGATGGATGTATGTATGATAGATCATGATTAGTAGTGATTGAATTTGGGGCTTTATGATGAATTATGATTAGAATTGCTTATAATTAAGGTTTGTGACTAATATGTCTTGTGATCTAGACTAATATGATGATAGAATGAAGTGAAGCTTTGAGAGTAAGGCTTGTAGTCATGAGTGTTGAATCACTAGGGCTTTGATAGTAAGGCTTGTAGTCATGAATGTTGAATCACTAGGGCTTTGAGAGTAAAATTAATGTGATGAGTAGAAGTCCAATAGGTAAAATTGTGGTGAAAGGCCTATACTCACCTAACCTACCTTATGAATGCTTGAATGTATAAGGTGATAAGATCACTCGAACATGGATTGATTGTCAAGGACATCCTTCCATAAGACATCAGTGTTAAGCAAGGCTTAACAAGTAAATCTTGGGGTGTATGCTTGGCTCCAAGTGGATATTGACAATGAGATGGAGTGTCACACACGATAGGGTCCGGGCTCCAAGTAGAAATGATAACTACACCTAGTTGATGTGAGGACTATCCAAGTTAAAAGGGGGAACTCTTACGAAGTATAGTGTGGTTTTCCCAAAGTTAGGTCTCATGAGATGGAAGCCTTCACATAGTTGAGTTAAGGTTTCTAGTAGCAATCTCCATATCCAATGAACTAAGACATGCTTGAAGAAGTATCTCATAGTTTTCAAAAGCATTAATGAACTAAGACATGCTTGAAGAAGTATCTCATAGTGTTCAAGAGCATAAATGGACTTAGACATGCTTAAAGAAGTATCGCATAGGGTCCATCTTAATAATGAACTAAGACATACTTAAAGGAGTATCTCATAGTGTTCAAAGTATAAATGGATTTAGACATGCTTAAGTAAGTATCTCATAGGATCCATGTTAATAATGAACTTAGACATGCTTAAAGAAGTGTCTCATAGGGTTCAACCTAATAATGAATTAAGATGTGCTTAAGGTAGTACTCATAGTGTTCTAAGGTCTAAAGAGAGGAACTAAGTTCCAAACCAAGAAGCATGAGTATGAGGACCTAAAAGTGGTATTTAGCATGAGTAGTATTATGTGAAGCTATTCATGCATGGCACAAGTATGACTTAAAGGTTATTCAAGAAAGTGTCCTTTTATATGATGCATGTTTAGATAGGATTGTGCTAGAGTTGCCTTCCTTGTTAATATTGACTAAAGGTGAGAGATTCCCTTGGTTATGAAAAGTAAGCTACTAATGAGACCAAAGGAGGGTAAGTATGACTATGTTGACTTCAAGGTTATGCTTAGTGTGAAGGCTAGTATGGGATGCCTTTCATGCATTGCATAAGTGTGCTTTGAAGTTACTTAGGAGTATGGTGCCCTTATGGTAGAAAAGCTTAAGACTTGACCATGTATATAGACTATGATTAAGATGACCAAAAAGGGATACTTGGCTTGGGTGGTATTATAGGATGCTATTCATGCATTGCACATGTATGCTTTTAGGTTACTTGAGAGTAGTTCTATTATGGCATAGATGATTAAAGAGTGAATAATGATTATATGATGCTTATGTTGGAGACTTTGCTTGGTATTATTATGATATTGTCTCTTATGCTTATAGTTTATGTTCATGAAGTATGTCATATGATTTTGGATTATGTCTTATATTGAGTAACCCTTGTCTAATGCTCTTATGATTATGCTAGCTATTATATTTAGTACATTTTGTACTAACGCATACTTTGCCTACATTCTAATCAAATGTAGGGTTGGGAGACTTGAGTTCTATTCTTGGAAGATACGTTTCTAAGGAGCAAGGAGTTGAAGACTTGGTGAGTCCTCATAGTTTCGAGGACAAAGTCCACTATTTTTTTATGTCTTTTATTTTCATGTTGAGACTATTGTATGGGATGTGTCCCAAGAGTTTTATTCAAAAGTTGTATTAGATGGTTTGAGACAAAGTTTAGAAAAGACTTCCGCTAGTTTTTTATAAAGACTTCGATTGTATGGATAAAGATTTTTAAATTTTCGTATTTTTCTATTATCTTATGTTATGATATGCTAAGGGCTTGTATGAGACCCCTTCGGGGTCAAGTACGCCATGTTACATGTAGGGTGTACCCCTGGGTTATGACATCAATATTTCTATATTACAATTTTTCTGTATTTTCCCCCTAAATTCCTTTCAATTTAAGTTCCTTTTGATGATTCTAGGAGCCATTTTTGTAATTGAATTTATCATATATCTTTTAATTTATTTTTTTCCTTGCTATTATGAAGATTATATTTGTATACATCTATATTTTTATCTACTTTTATATGGTATCGGTTGAAGAATTACTTGTTTCTCCAATACAATGTCTATAGTTATACAAAAAAAAATAGTACAAGTAGAACATGAACAAAAGAGATTGAGGTTTGTGTGATTGTCAAATTTGCATATACTAGAGTATTTATATACATAGATACTTGTATTGTAATATTAACACAAGTTGAAATGGTGATTCGTGAATACAAGTATATCTGGATACATAGGTAATCTATCCAATTTGAAAGGTTGATTATGCAATACAATTATAGTTGGATAGATTTTTTTTTATAAATAAATACATGAGTTAACATCAAGCCTCAAGTATTACAGGAAAAACTTGACCAAAAAGAGATTGTCGTTTGTTGGTTTTTTCAACTTTTTATTATACAACCGAATACTTACACATGTTGCTACCTACACATTCTATTATTTTCCATTTTTCTTATTTTTGGGGTGTTCAATGTATCCATCTTTTGTTTAACAACAATGTATTCATATGTATACTATATCGGTGTATTCATTTTTCAAATTGTCGTGTTCATATTGCTAAATTTTTTATTTTTTACCTTGTTTAATATATTAATACATCAAGTTTTTATAAATACTTGTATCCTTGATATATTAATACTTTAAGTTTTATAAATTGAGATACTAATTTGAATTTGTACAATTAGTACATTTTCCTTATTTAGTTCACTGTAATTAAAATTGTATCAATGTATAAATAGAAAATAAAAAACATATACAATAATACAGCTAGAAAAAGACATAAAATATAGTCATTTTTTTATAAATAACATACCTATGGCTATGGAACTTTAATAACCCTATAAATATAGTCATTCTTACACCTCTCGCCTATCGAAGTTCTGTTCAAAAACCTCGTCCGAGAACTTCTTTAGGGGAAAAGGCTGGTTTAGCTCAACAATTGATAGATTGCGGTTACTCTAAATTTTATAGATGTGAATTAGACATGTACTGATATATTTATTAAATAAAAAGGTTGAATTCAATTACTTCATAAGCAAGTTCATGTCAAATTTCGACGTGAATTATAAATTGACACGACATAAAACTACATTCATATTCTTAAAATACAATTCAATAAAACAACCATGTTATACAAAATAATCTTATATACTTTTGTGCTTTACAAAACTTTGTAAAGCCTACAAAAGGAAATATCAACTAAAAAAAAATAAGCACCTTATGATATAGTATCAATAAGCACACAGCTGTGGGTCAACATGTCTGCTTCAGCTGTGTACTTATTTTCATATTCAGTTGTTTGGCTTATTGGTTTAGGCTTGACATTTAAAGTGCAAGGTCTGGGGTTCAAACCTTGCAAACATCATTTTTTTATTTCTGTTTTATTAAGTTCAGTGACAAGGATATTTTGGTATTTACTAGCTTTTGCTCCTTAAAACTTTTGTATGTCAGTGTTTGTACCTTTCCTTCTTTAGACAAAAAAACCAGCCAACATCTCCATAATGATACATATATCCATCAAAAAGTTGTACTCTTTAATTAATTTAAGTGGGGTCCACCAACTTTATCATGTCGGCTGACCAATACTATTGTGTATTTTTTTTATTTTAATTATCATGTGTCACTATTTTTCATTGATTACATATTTTTAAAATAAAAATAAAGTAGTACTACATATTAAAATAATTAACAATTTAGTATACTTAAAAATAGTAAAAACTACATAAAAAGTACTACATATCACAATAATTAACAATTCAATACCATATAAATTAGGATAAAAAGAGTAACATATAATATTTAAATATATTTAAAAATAATATAAGTAATACTATACATTACAATAATTAACAGCTTAAATATTTAAAAGTTATATAAAAAGTTTAATTGACTTTCTAAATTCTATTGGTACCACATAAAATGGATTAGATCATAAACATATATTGTTTGAAATTGAGGAAAAAGAAACTATAAATTACAATAAATCTATCAATTAACAACATATATTGTTTGAAATTGACGAAAAAGAAACTATAAATTACAATAATTAACAAAAAAAATTGCTCGACTCCAAAAAAACCTATCAATTAATATCATATATTGTTTGAAATTGACGAAAAAGAAACAATAAATTACAATAATTAACAAAAAAAATCGCTCGACTCCAAAAAATCTATCAATTAATGCCACATAAATTGGGACATGGAAAATAACATATATTATTTAAAAATTAAGTTCAAAATGTACTATAAAATACAATAATTAGCAACTTAATATATTAAAGAGACATATAAAAAATGGTTAATTTTTGAAATCCTACATGTGCCACATAAATCGGAACAAAGAGAGTAATAAATATTATTTTCAAAATTATGTAAAAATAAGTACTATAAATCACAATAGCTAACAATTTAAAATATTTTTAAAAACATATAAATATTTCAATAACTTCTCAAATTCCATAATATGACATAAATTAAAATAAAAAATAATATAAAATTCCAAAGGCATGCTTTATTTTTCCTCCTTTCAGTTTTCTGATGTAACAGTATTTTCCAATGTATGGCAAGATGATTTGGTAAAAAAAAAAAAACTTATTTGAGCCCAAATAAAAATATAAACTTATCGCAATAATGCATTCATAGAAAACTAAAGTAAGAAGTCGAATACAGAAAAAAGTTTCACACTCAAAAAACATAGAAAAAAAATATAAAGAAAGAAAAAAAAAACAATAGGATATTATGTCTTTTCATTTTGCAGATTTGCAACTTTTAAATTATTAAATTTCTTTATTTATCATAAAGGATAATACTTTATCCACATAAATCATATTATTTATGAGAGGTGTTACAGAAAAAGTTATGGAAAGATGAAAAGTTGAGTAATTTATGTACAATTTTTTGGATTTACTAATTTAACATATTTACAATTTTTTGGATTTACTAGTTAACATTTTAATTAAAATGATACAATTTAATATTTAAATAGTTAAATGTTTTATAAAATTTTAATTTATAGCAGGGGTAAAATTGTAATCCAACTTTTAACTTCAAAACTTCCCACTTTTAATTATATATGATATGATGATATGATATATGATCCTAAAACACCTTCGTTTGGTAGAGCATATAAGAATAATGCTAATTATAGTGTATTAGTAATGTTTGTATTAGTTATGCTTGCATTAATTATACATAGCTTATTATTATGAATTGTTTGGTTTGATGCATCAAAAATAGTATGCATTGCATAAAAAAAATTATTTACAAGACACCCTCCACTATTATGATGGAAAAGATGTAAAAAAAAGTTTTGAGGGGAAATTAGGTCTTTTATCATGTTAATGCATGCATTAAAAGCATTGCATTGCTAATACCTAGAAATCCATAATATTAGCAATGCACACATTAATACACAATAGAGTGTATACATAAGTTGAAAAAGAGTATCAAACAGAGTACTAGTAATACACAAGGCTAATACATACATAATTTTTTCTAATAGACTCAACCAAATAACCACTTAACTCATTAAAATTTCTATCTATAGTTCATTGTTCAAAATAAAACTCAGTAATGAAATATTAAAACTTACCACATTTTCCTTGGTCGTCGACGCCAAGGAGGCAATTTTTGCCCACCCATGTAAATTTGACCTAAAAATAACAAAGAAAGGATTATGTTTTTAATAGACAATCAGTATATAATACTTTAGTATAAAAAAAACAAACTAAATTACCTTTCTAAAGAAACTCAATTGAGCAATCGCAGGGTCTTCGGGCACTGATACTCTTGGCTCAGTCAGAGGTTTCATGATTCACTGCAACAAAAATAATTTTTAGTGGTAACAAATAGACACATTAATAAAAAGTGCTAAAGTCTTTATCAGCGTTAATTAAGTGTCATTAGATTCAATGTCGCTAAACGTTTTAGGGACTTATACAAAGAATGCTAATTGCCACTAAAAATACATATTTAACACAATTGAGTTATTACCGTTAATTAATTGCCGCTAAAATTCATTTTTTTTTATGTAGTGATTATGTACACCACTATGCAGCAAAAAGAATCTCATGAGAAACATATAGTAGTTATGCTTATATTAATTATATATATTATTTTTATGCATGATTTGATTTGATGCGTTAAAAATAACATAGGAGTATATTGCATAAAAAAAAGTTGATTACAAAGATACCCCACAATTATAATTGAAAAGATGTAAAAGAAGGTTTTGAGGGACAACTGAGTCTTAAATCATGCTAATGCATGCATTAAAAACATTGCATTATTAATACCTAGAAATTTGTGGAATTAGTAATATACCACCTTAATACATAATAGAGTGTATAACTAATGCAAACTTTAGTCATACATGGAAAAGTGTACCAAACAGGTACTAATGCCCAAACTTAATACAAGATATACATGTATTATTCTCCTAATACACTCTACTAATGCATGCATTATTTCTCCAAATATACTCTACCAAATGAGCTCTTATAAATTCATTTTATGCAGTACATACACAGAGAATACCTTGATCAGTTTTAAACTCCCAAAGTTGTTAAAGTTATTTTTTTTTTTTTAAAAAGACACTCCCAAAGAATACCGTTAAGTAGTTAAGTTAATTAGTTGTAAGTTTAAGTACTGTAATTAGCTGGGAGTTAGTTGGTTTAATACCAGAAAATTCCTCTATATATTTTTCTTTGTTAGTTCTAACCGATAATATAGATCGAACTCAAGACTTGAGAAATTAAAGAGATCAAGAAAGAAGAGTACGTATGTTAATACCAGAAATGGAGATTCGTTTAATACCAGAAAATTCCTCTATTGTTTCTAGTTAGTTCTAACCGATAATATAGATCGAACTCGTCTTGAGAAATTAAAGAGATCAAGAAAGAAGAGTAGGTAGATGAAGCAGCTCAGAAAACCAACACTGAAATTTTCTGCAAATAGTAAATTACATTCATCAATAACCTAACTGATAATGTAGAACGCAAGACTTAAAAAGTTAAAGAGATCAGGACAGAAGAGTACGTAGATGAAGCAGCTCAGAAAACCAACACTGAAATTTTCTGCAAATAGTAAATCACATTCATCAATAACCTAACCGATAGTATAGATCAAACTCAAGACTTAAGAAATTAAAGAGATCAAGAAAGAAGAGTACGTAGATGAAGCAGCTTAGGAAATCAACTCTGAGATTTTCTTGGATACCTGAAAAATGGTAAGTTACATTCATAAAAAATAACACACAAAACTTAAAGAAAGAGAGAAGAGTACGTAGAATAAGAAGAACCATAGGAAAAAGCTCTGAAATCTTCTGTAATATATAGTAATTAGATGGAATGATTATTAAAACCTAATTCATCATATACAACACAAGACTTAAAAGAAATAGAGAGAAGATCAGTAGAAGAAGCACCTTAATTAGAGAGAGCCAACTTCAGATTTTTCTGCAAATTAGTGGATGAATTTCAAGACTCAAAGCAATAGAGAGAGGAGTGGAGGAAGAAGCTAATAAGAGAATCAACTCTGAATTTTTTTTTCGCTTCCTACAAAATAGTAATCCATAATACACACATATATATAGGTATAGGGAGGAAATGATCTTAGGCCTAAGGTAGTTAGCAATAACCGACTATAAAAGTTAGTTATTGTTTTATGATACACTCAAGTGTGTGTATATATATATAATGTCTCGTTATGAATTCATTGTATTATTTAACTTACTACTAGTTTGTATATAACGACAACCAGTAACGTATTTAGGAATTTTTTAGTATATTGAACAAATAATGACGAGCGGGGAGGGAATATTAAACATTTTTAAAAAAATATGAATGGAGTATGTATATATAAGGCACCAAACAATTACTAAAAATTCATTATTTATATAACTCAATAAATCAAACTTAACTAATTTCGTTGACGAGAGGAAAGGGGAAAGGGGAAAAAAAAATAGAAATGGAGTATGTATATATAAGGCACCAAATAATCAATAAAAAATCATTATTTATCTAACTCAATAAATCAAGCTTAACTAGTTGCATTAGTTCAAAAAAACATGAAGGAGTAGAGTATTGAACACAGACCTTAAGAGCACAATTGAGGCATAAGACCAACTACGCCGAAACATCACTTGTGACAATTAGTGTCACTTTATTTGATTTTTATCTTTTATCTATTTTTACCTTTTTATTACATATACGTATTAGATAAATTCTTTCCAACGAAATCATGTCATGTCACGTAACACCCCTTACTACAACGTAAATCCGCCCCTGACAACAACAGTTTATTAATCAACGTCATGCGTGGTATCATGGAATAGTATTATTACATTATTATTATTAGGTCAAATACATAGATAACCTTTTTAACTTATTTTTAATTTTCATTTCGATACTTCATTTCAACCTTATTTCATTTTACTATTCAATTCCATTGTCAATGTATTATTTAAACATAAACTTCTAATTTTATGTTTCCGTTATTTTTATCTATGCTCTTTATCTGCAGTTTTACACTTTAAAAATCACCATACGTCCATTAGTTTTCGTTAAAGAAAATAAAATTGACGAACCCACGTCGTTTTAAAAAAAACAATGTCTTTTATAATTTCTGCACATTTTTGCGTGAAAAATAACCAATTGCGTTGATTTTTTTAATTGAAAAAATCATTGACAATTCAATAGAATCTGTCGAATTTTAGCTTTTTTTTTAGTAGTACTATTAGCAATGAATAAGAGTCTTTTTTACTTGTATTGAAGATGAGTTTTTTTTGTTGATATTGAAGTTGAATTAAAAATTAGAATGGGAATATTTGAGTTAAATCCAAATTATATGGTGTTATTTAGTTGTATGTTTCAAACTTTTTCTATGTTTATCAAGACTCGTTGAATAATATTTTTTGTATTATGATGGTTAACAATGAGTTGAAGAATTAAAATGGAACAAGATTGAAATAAAGTGTCAGAAATAAATATTAGGGGCGACTTGAACGGTTATCTATATATTTGACCTTATTATTAATGTGTAGAAAAATCAAAAGTTAACTTTTTTTTTTCCTATTTTACTCTTGCTATTAAATATTATTTATTCGATACTAATTGACAGCATTAGCCAATTTTCTACAATTGACCGATTGATCCATAAGAGCGGTACACAATGATATTTACAAAGACGAAAAACGGTAATCTTTATTGACCTGAAACACAAATTTTACTAGCCAACCCGTCTATCGTAAGCCTATAAAATGCATTGGAACTCATATTCATGATAAAAAATGAAATTAAAGGGGTAGATCATAACTTACATCACACTAACAATTAAAGAGAAAAAATTAGACATAGTGAACAAAATTTTGTCGTTAGTGTCATAACTATGTTGGTATTGATACACGAAAACATGTTCTAAAAACAATGTAACGGAAAAACAAATCACATTATAGATAAGCATAATAATATAACACAACTATTTGTAACAAATTAACAATAACAAACATGATAATGGTAAAACAGAAAATGATGACAACCTGAAATTGAGATAGAAAAAAACTTAAACTCATCTACCAAGAGGCTTTACATTATACGTAATATATATAGATAAATATACTAATTGATCAAATCATTGACTATAATCAAATTGCTCGAAATCATGTACCACTTTTTACCGTCGATTTTGAGCAAGGAAATCAGATATTTGATCATTCTCAACCATGTATATCCAGGTATGCATATATTTCTCCTATATCCTTCTTGTTCTTTTTTTTTTTCACTCTTTTTCCTATTTAAGGTGTATTTAATTATACCAGGGAAAAATATTTTTAAGTGTTTGGTTGGTAAAAAAAAGTACGGAGAAAATATTTTTCACCAAATATAAAAAGAAAAGAAAAAATGACTTACCTTGCTCTTTGATGGATCATTGAAGTCACTTTCCTATACGATTGTCTCAATTTTTACCTTCACGTCATCTACCTCTTTAATTTCACTTTTTAAAGATTAAAAATTAGACATAGTCACTTTTTGTTAAAGCATTATACAGTGCTAATATTATTGTCAATCTCTAATAAATATATTTTCTTAAAAATATTAAAATAATAACTTGCGTTTATTATTTTAATTCATGTGTACATTAGCATGGAATGAAGACACATGTACAACTGAAATTTATTCAGAAAGATGTAGTAGATTTACCTTTGGAAGTTTGGATGACAAATCCTTATATGTAAAAATAGTGGTGAATTGAAGAACTAAATACGATCAACTTTAACATATGTGAAATATCAAAAAACGTTATTTGTTTTTTTGGAGTTTATGACTCACTATTGTTCATGTAGCCTTGAAATCATGTTTAAGACGTGTTTATTATCTGAGCAATCCTTCTTTTATCTTTTAAAAACGTATACACATGGTAGATTTCTCCTATTTTACTTTCATGACAATTATATATATCAACAAACTAATGATACACCACAGCAAACCAAGAAAAAACAGAACCAATTATAAATCAGATAAGAATTAGCTGAATTGTGAAACAGAATTATGCATTTTTAAGAGACGAATTCGTGAGATTTTCAGGATTTCTATAGATCGATTAAGAACTGTGAAACGATTTTTTTTTCTTTTTTACTAACAAATGATTTAAAGACAGAATTTTAAGAACGTTCATTACATGTGATGTCAGTACTGTATTCTAAATTTGTAAGTACCGATCCTTAAATAGTCATCTTCACAGAAATGAATTTAAGTAAAGGTTCGACCTTAAACCTTTAACAAACCATCTTGATTTAGATGTCTGCCTGTCCATATTAAATAAATAAAAGGTATGCAGTTGTAATACCAAAATATTGGTAATCTTCCTAGTTATTGGGTAGCTTCTTAACTCTCTGTTTTTATCTATATTGGATCATTATTCCTCTTCATTCACTCAGACTTCACGAGATGACTTGCTGTGTGAATTCGAATTGAATCGAACTCCAATACAAACACTAAATTTTGGAGTAGAATTTGTGGTCAATGTAGTCACAAATTTTGTTTCCCTGAACTGAATGTGAACCAAGTTAATAATTGGTTCAGATTTATATGTGTATTTGAGAAAGAGAGGTGATTGTCCATGGTTATACAAAAGAACAATGAAACATTTGGCACATAACACAATTTAAAAGATTTCTTTTTTCCATTAATTTTCAGAAATATGGCTCAACTCGGCCATAAAATTAACTTTACATATAAATGAATCCTGAGCGACTACCTCAAAGCAGCTTTCCTACTAACAACCAAGAGCAAGGTCGAAAAACTCAAATTTCATTTCTGACATGCTCTTTCCTTTCACCACTAATAATATACAAGTAAAAATGGACTCTCACTTCTCACAGGAGCACCCAATTTTTCCTGCTCCAACATTCTCCTCGTGGTCTGCTCTGCAGGTAATTCCAATTTAGGCATTGGAATGATACATGTCCCGGCAAGTTTATTTTCTTCATCGTGATAATCCACAAAACCTGATTCTAGAGCTTGAGATGGAAGATTTGGGCTAATTTCTTGAGTGCTCTCCTTCATATATGGATATATATTTTTACTATCATATGCACCACATTCTGGTCCAATGAGAACTGATTTCCGAGGAGGATTGTTCAAAAGAGGGGAATAACAACTCTGAATTAATGTAATATTTAGAAGCAGTCAAAGGCACCTCGGACCTGATGTCTTCTACGCTGGTGCTACTAGAGGTCCAAGAAGAGTTTGAAGCGCAGAGCCATGAATGCTCGATCGTCTCAATTGCTTTCTCAGAAGAAACAGGAACGGCAGCCACATCACAACTATCAGGTCTCTTTTCACTGAAAGCTTTGACTTCTGAAAATTTCTCCTCATCTCCACCTACCAACCGTGCGCTAAAAGAGCAACCTCCAAGAGTATCTAAAGTTTGTGTAAATAAAAGCATTATTCACAAAGCCGTTAAAACAACGTAAAGCTAGCATTTCAGGAATTTGATACAATAATCTCTTCCTAACCTGAAGTGTAAGAGTTAGGAGCCACTGCAGAAAGGAAACTAGATGACTACTATTGGTTCTACATGTCTCGGCTGCTTAGATGAAACCTCATACAGCTTTTCTTCACCGTATGGTCTTTTTTGCACCATATTTAACTGTAAAAGGAAGTTGAAGAAGGTGTTGAGAAGATTCAGAAAAGGGAAAGTGCAGGAGAATTAATTTCCACGCATTCAAAAACATATATTGCAAACCATAGTTTCATGGATTCTTCACTTTTGATGCCGGACCCGTGTCAGATTCAGCAAAAATACACTATTTTTGGCGAATCCGACACACACCCGTTTACATTTTTAAGAATCCGAGCAATATAGATAGCAAACAATTCCACAAAGATATCCAGAATATTCTTCAAACAAAAGATACATGAGATAAATGTAGACACTACATCTAGCACTGAACACAAAAATGAGATCCTTTTAGTCATAGCTAATGACATCATTGAGAATTTCTAGTTAACGACAATAACTTCCATAGCCCCACCCCAAAAAGAAAGAATTGACACTAACAAAATACTGCACAACAACAGAAATTAAACTATCAATAGCATAGTAATAAAGAACAAGAGAAAAATTAATGTTGAAGGAAGTAGCAAAGTAGAACACCCATATGATAATAAAGAACAAATATACACAAGACTAGAAATTGTCAAGCACTGTTGGACTTTCAGGTAGATAAACTGTCCACTCTGTTTCAAGTAAAGAATCTAAGTAATAGTTGATAAACCGTTCACGAGTTTTTGGCCAAAAACATCCTTAAATTATACCCCCAACTTAAACTACATCCTTAAAGGATCATTTTTAGCCGAAAACATTCTTCAAGTATTTAAAAGTGAACATTTTTCATCCTTATGTTAGATATGCTAATGTGGGTATGTTCTAGTCACATATGCTATCTTTCTTTCATTAAATAAGTTTGCTCTCATCACACTTTCTTTTCCTTTGTTTGTTTTGTTCAGAATGCTAAGAAAGTTCACTTGTTCTCATTCTAGGGCACCAACCATGTAATTGAGGGAATTCTGAATGTAAAAGAGAGGTGGTTCTTGTGACTACTCACTATCTTCCATTATGTCTACAATGAAAATTGGCAAAGCGATGGAGACAATTAAGATCAGCGGTCAGCAAAGGCCAAACTTTTAGTTTACTTGACTTTCCTGTTGAAAAATGCAACTTTAGTGGTCAGAGATTTGGAACACAACCTGGTAATTTTAGTTTACTGATTGAGCTATATCTGTTTTTTCGACAGTTCTTTTGGTTTAAGCCAATCAACTTTTCTTCCCCTCTTTTCAGCTTTTGCATGGCTAAAATGCGAGAAGTCCATAGACGACTGTGAAATCCTGAAGAAGCACAAGATTTTGACCAGGAGCGGAACACATTTTGGTTCAAGCGAAAAATACATGAGGATCAGTTTGATAAGCCATAAGGAAGAGTATGATGAATTTATTAAAAGGTTGTCTCTGCTCAGTTCTATGAACTCTCCACATGAATAGAGTTTAGTCTTTTTTTTGTAGGCATAGATATTCTGTAAGACTAAATGGTGCAGAAGGATGTACACAAAAATGTATATATTTGTTTTTGTGAACTTATTGACTCTATGCAAATACATCCTCATTATCGAGATAAGATTCGTGTGCTGTTCTTGCTACATCTTAAACCATTTTGAGGAGAAAGAAGAGTGAAAGAGACCTTAAGAGCAGACATCACTAAAACTACATAGCTGCATTGTTCAATGTGGATTGTTGGAGGTAGATATTTACTTTTTCCAAGAAGAAAGTATACGAAGAAACACAAAGTGGAAATTACCAAAAATAGCGTAGATTTCACAGTACACATAGTGCAGTGCCACAAAGATAGTCCTGCTCATATAAGCCTTAGTTCATATTCACCAGCCATTGTTTTGTACCTCACCCATGGAAGAGCTTGATATCCGCTTTTTTCAATGATTTTGAGATAACGAACCTGCTCAAACTCAAAACGTTAACATAGAGTAGTTGATACCGTAAGTGCAATGGAACTTTTTCTCCACAAGGTTAAGATAAAATTACCTGAATTCCTGAGACTGTAAAATATGGTATCTCAAACTTAACGCGGATTGAAGCTTTTCTATCAGGAGGTGTATCTTCGGATATTACACTTGAAAGTCTAAACTCTGCCCTCAGCATGTAATCCTGTACATTAGTTAAAATGTGACTGATAAAACCAGTAGACAATCAAATGGATACATTACACACATATCATTTTGCTGAATCCCTACCGTGTTACCCGGAAATGACTTGATTTTCCATACCACTGCATCTCGCTCAGGAGCATATGTAGCATATCCCATCGATGTTCGTATGATGGGACTCATTGCATCAGATGGTACAGGAAACTCAATTTCAACATTCGTAGCAGTGCTGCCATATATATCTGCCAGTTCAGTTGAAATATTTCCATGAGAAAACTTACAACTAGTCTGATATCTGATCACAGAAGATAAGAATACTACCTTCGCTCTTTAAATTGGCTTCTGGCCTTGACAGGCATCTCAACGCGGCTTCTTGAATGCCTTTCAACTTGAGCTTCCACCCAAATCAGTGGCTTCACCTGAATCCATTACTAGTAAAGTTATGAACTTAGTCCCCCTCAACTAACGAAGAAGAAGAAGAATAAGATAGGCACACTTTACATTACAATGAGAATATAGTAACAGAGATAATGAAATTGACCTGAGTACTGAGTCTATAAGTCATCAGATCAAATGATCCATCAGGAGGTATAAAAGATATTGTGCGATCATTTTCAAACCTAGCCAGACACACACACCTGAATATACGCGTTAAATGGTTTAGACAGAAGAAGTTTATTATCTGAAAGTACAGTAAGCTCGGGTCAAGGATGGTATACGCGATTCATTTACTGAATTTTACAGCACATTGAGGAAGCAGTCACTTGATTAACAGACTAGCTTTCAACATATTTACTAGAAAATGCTTACTGGTGAAACTTGATATCATCCAAATCAATGGATTTGCCTTTGGTAGGTCGACCTTGAGCCTCCAATAGTACTTTGTCGTTAAGGCCGAGCTTGCACTCAGGCATGCCACTGCAAGAGACAAAAACATGTTCCAGCACAGCAAAACAGATTGTTGCAATGAGAAGAGCCCCTTACGATGATCAATGAGGAAATGCAGAAATGAAATTAGATCAACTATAGGAAAGCTCTTATCTATCGTTCATCGAAACAGAACAGACCTACTTATGTATCTGTTTAAATTACATCATTTGACAACAAAAGTGTGGATAATATTACTTTTCTTTTAATGCAAAGGATAAGTTACATCTTTTAACTCTCCGTAATTAATCTATGTGAACATTGCTAAGTCGATAGTATATGTGAAATAGGAGAGTTACTTTCTCATTAATGGTTCACATTTATCTCAAATGTCAGTTTCTTAACTTCGTAAGAAAATATTCAGAAGACTTGAAGTTACTTCTGTATTATGACAAATTTGTCATTAAAGTAAGAGTAATGTTTCATTACATTGATTATACGTTATTTTCTTACATTTTTTTGATGGATGAAACGTAAATGATTTTTCTATTTAAGGAGTATCATTTGGGAGCTAAACACAGAGAAGAAAACCAAGTCCTTACTTTCACTTACTATCTCCTTCAATAATTTCTTTATTGACTTAAACAATCATTCTTCCTATTGTGGATTTTTAGGAAATTGTTTTTGTGAAACTCCAAACTTTCAGCCACGAGTGCACGTGTTTGAAAGTGACTGTAGAACCTTGGGGAGCGACCGGCTACAACAATTTGCACCGGAGTCGAGCCGAAATCTCTTTCAAGGCAGTGGCTTACCACGACACAGTGTTTGTGATAAGTTATTTACTATTTTATGATTCCAATCCAATATCAATATTGTAGTATTTTTCCCAACACCAAGTACCTCAAATAAGCTCTCATCTTCAACGCTCCATTAACTTCAGAACGTATCAATTGTCCGTTACTATTGACAAGGAAATTAACATGTTCAACCACATCCAAATAAACCTGATTAAACACATAGAAAGCGCGATTTTTAAACCCCTCAGTGCTCGAAACATTTTCTATTGCATAATGTTCTGGAAAGTGGATCTGCTCATCAGCAGGCAAAATTGTTGAATTGTTTTTTGCATATTCATCATCATTGGGAATATTCTCTAGGAAAGCGTTACTGATATTGCTCACTTCTAATTTTTGCACTTCATCTCTCCTAGTCTCTTCTACTGTGATGATAATCGGTTCCTGACTTCTTAATTCAGCATCAAATTCAAGAATTCCACTTTCTGAAATTCATTACTAAGTAAGCAGTTTTAAATTTTGGAGAAAAATATTAATAAAACAAAAAAGTTTCAAGATAATTGTAAGTTAAAGAGATCACAAAGTCATGGACACCTGTTTCCTTCAAAGTCAGGTAAATTCATCAGCTCCAAATCCCAAAATGAAATTGTCTTTATCTACAGGAATTGTCAAGCACTATTGGACTTTCAACCGTCCACTCTGTTTCAAGTAAAGAATTAATGCAAGACCATCTCCAATTCAACTCTATTTTACTCTTCATTCTCTATATTTGGAGATTAAAATAGAGAATGAGCACTCCAATCCATCTCCATATCACTCTCTACTCTTTACATTTAGAGAGGTGAATAGTTTGGAGAACTACTATTCACACCCTCTATTTCACTTTTTGAATATTTTATTATTATTTTTGTTACTTTCTAATTAATATATTATTTTACATATAATGTCATTAATTAAATATCTAATATTCATATTTTTTTTAAATGTAATATAATATTTTTAAAAATATATTATTTAATATATACTACTTTCATCCCGAATTAATAGTATTTTATTTTTTTCTAATTTTTGTCAATAATATAATTTGATTTTATCATTAATTTTCACTATAAAGAATACACAAAATTAAAATGATAAGATGAAAATTTTAATTTAAAAATACAATACATAATATGATAATTTAAATACAAGATAACAATACATTACATAACATAATAATTTAAATACAAGATAAAATACAATACAATACATAACATAATAAATAATTCGCGATGAAACAACAATCATGCTGAAAAGATGTTGAATGTACATTCAAAATTTTGCAATCACGTTTTGCATTATTGCAAGACCGACACGCTTTTGGAGAAAGAAAGTGCTACATGATATAATGACTACATGTATTATGCTGCACAACATAATAGTTGAGGATGAATGTAATCTTAATATACCAATTCAAGATGTTATAGAGACTCCAACTCTAACGACAGAAATGGTGGTAGATAAAAATCTCCGGTTTGAACAACTTTTAGCTAGACATAAAAAATTAAGGACAAAAATGCTCATTTTGAACTCCATAATGCATTAATAGAGCATTTATGGGAGCAACGTAATAATTTCAAAAATTGAGTGTTTATGTAATTTTATTTCACTTTTATTTGAATTTGTCCATTAATTTGTATATTATAATATTTTCTGCAATTTATGCTATTTAAAAATTTAGAATAAAATATAAGTTATATTAATTAAAAATTTTGAAAAAATAAAATTTTATTCACATGAAAATTATATAAATTAATTATTGGGAAAAAGAAATAAAGGATTTATATTATGAACTAAGAAAATAAGAATAAAATTGAAATAATAATATAATATTGAGGAGAGAGAGAAAAATTCTTTTTAGAGAGTAAAATAGAGAATTGGGTTGGAGTTGATTGTCTGAGAAAATAGAGAACTCTATATATGGAAAGTAAAATAGAGTATAGGGTTGGAGATGCCTTGAGTAACAGTTGATAAACCGTCTACGAGTTTTTGACCAAAAACATACTTAAATTATACCCAAACTTAAAGTACTACGTCATTAAAGTGTCATTTTTAGCAGAAAACATTCTTCAAGTATTTAAAAGTGAACATTTTTCATCCTTATGTCAGATATCGTCAAAAACTAAGAGATCCTACAAAAATATGAGTTGTTCACGTGACTATCAACAAAAGTTTACGGAGACTTGAGTTAATATGAACTCACATCCCCATATCGGTGCTCAATACTACGTCCAAAATATACTTAGCTCATATGTTTTTTAAAACAAACTTCTTTCTTTGATTTGAGATAATTACTCAAAACTAAGCTTAAAAGCTCTCTTGAAATCGTTGTTCCCTTTCTTGCTCAAATGTGAAAACAGTTTAAACTCTTGGAAATACTTAGTTCTCATATACTTCTTTAAAGAAATGAACTTCAAATCTTTACTCTTTGCTTAACTTGGAACTTAAGTCTTAAAACAAAGTAAAAACGTTTGTGAAAGACTTTTGAAAACTTTATAAACTTTTCTTGACTTGCTTCTTAACTTCTAAACTTGACTATTAACTCTCCTTGAATTAAATTATGGATTCAAGGATTATGATATAGGAAAGATCTCATGATGTTTAAGAATGATTTTAGATGGCCAAACATGAGAAAAAAAATTCTGAAATCACTGTCTTGGAACAAGTCCGCGACACGGAGATGTTTTTAAATAAATGCTTGTTATGCCGTAATTTTACTATCTTTAGAAAAATCACTTTTTGAATGTTCTAAGTATAAAACAATTTGAGAAAAATACTTAGAAAAGAGTCGCCACTTAATTTTTAAAAGAAATTAAGAAAACTTAATTTTAAAAGGTCTTAACAGATAAACCTTTAAAAATTTACAGAAAATGGGTAGGAGGTTCTTATTTCTTCTCTAAGAAGGTATTAGCACTTAAAGTAGCCGTTAACATGTGGTTATCCTACGACTTGACTAAAACATTTTGACTATTTTTTAGGAGAATGATTTAACATAAAAAATATAATAATTTACAATATTCAATTAACTTTGAGAAAAATAGTTAAATAAAGAACAATTTTAATTTATTTATTTTTTTAGAAAAAAGGACATTAATTGAAATATTTGAATTAAATTGCAAATGATTGGAATTTTAACAAAATTAGATTAATTAGAACTCATTTGAATCATTTTAGACATAATAATTTGAATCAATTTGATTAATTAAAAGCATGAAAACTTATTATAAATTAATTGAAAAATAAATAAAAGTTTTGACTAAATACACTAACATAAAGAATATAGTTCATCTTTTGGGGAATTTAATTAAGTTAACTAACAATTTTAAAGTTAGAGTTAATGTTAAGAAAAACAAACAATAAATAAAGACAATAAAATAATTTAAAGGTAAAGGAGAGATGAATTTGGGCCCCCTTTTTGGGGCCTAAACTATTGCTGATTTGGGCCTCTTGGGCCTAAACTTTGCTGTTTTTTAGCCTTAAGCTCAATTTCCGTTTCGGTATACACATGTTGTATATTGGTGTATATCAGCATGTATATCGGCCCTTTCAATGTATTTCTTGCTTCCGAACATCTGTATTTTTCCTCAGCCCCGTATTTTCCATTTTTTTTTATCTGTAAATATTGCACTCAACCTGTATATCAGTGTATACGGTCCATTTTCGGACTTCCCGAAACTTGTGATCAATTTCCAGCCCTCCCTAGGCCTATTCCGATGACCTGGCTGACTCAATGATAAATAAGATTCGAGCCTCTATGGCTCAACTCGAGAATGCAAGGTAGATAAGTCCACCATGGACTCGGAATGACAATTCATACAATGAAAACAAAGGATAAGGATTAGCATATGTGTAGTGCGGCTAAAGATGAGGAAACACGTGTGAGTTGTTGTAACTCACAAAATCAAATTAGTTGAAAGCAATTAATATTGTCATTATCACTCATTCCATGTATCATAATAGATTTCTCAAATCTTGATATAAAACCATAGTACTAATATGAAACCCAACAGATCCCTTAATGCTAGACTAAGACCAACTAATAAAGTATGTAAGATAATATTTAAACTCCTGTAGATAGACCCTCGAAAATAAGTGGCAGGAAATTAACACAATTGAAACAATGTTAATCTATAGTTAATCAAATAAAGACTTGAACAAGATGATACTATTCTCCAAAGAAGATGTCAGGGAAAGGAAATTGGTTAATAGGGAAGAAGAAACTCATCTCAAACAATATTTAAACTTGCTTTTATCTATTAATAGCAAAATGCCAAAAGATTAGCTGCACTAAAGTTGAAACAGAGAGCTATCAATTATGCCTTGATTACACATAAATTCATGTGACTATTTAAAAACAAATATTGCACAGTTTAGGAAAAAAGAAACGTACATCAACATTTAGAATTTCAAAAAAAAGTGCAGGACATGGATTTCAAGAAATTAATCAAGCTTGAGGTGGCTACAAGTATAAAGATCATAAACTTATACTCCAAATAAAATACTAGCTAATAGTAACGCTACCGGACGTCGGTCTTTCCTCCGAGGTTAAGCACTTTTAAACTTTCATGGCAACTATCACTCTGACATTCCGAAAAGTTAAATATAGATAGGAACACTCTTTGACAAATTCATAAATATTGAGACATGCTATGAATATGGAAAACTCAAACAAGAAGTAGAAACCATGGTGTAGAACAACAACACTTAAGAAATCCAGCCGGAAACAGAACAAAATGAACATTAGAAATAGAGAGGGGCTAACATGAAGAAACCAAATCTCGTAACTAAATGAAAACAATCATATTTAAGACGAGAACGAAATCAAATAGTCATCACATCAATTTGAACAGAAAGATCATGATCCCAAATCATGAAACTAAGCAACCATTAATTCATGACAACAGAAACTAAAATCTGAAAATTAATGTTACCTTTTTGGGGGCAGCGAACTGAGACGACGAGCAGAGAGTGATTCGACCTTGGAACCACCAACAGATCAGTAAAAGAGATTGAAAGAAAATTGAAAATTCAAGGCTCAAACCCTTGTGGATTTCTATTTCGGGGAATACTATTCTCCAACTTTCAAATTCTAATTCCCCTATTCTCTTTTCGGTCTTTTATTTTTTTTTCGTCCGAGTCCTCTCTAAATGGCATCAATACCATGTATTTATAGCAAAAATAAAGGCTTGAATTCAAATAGTCGTTTGAGCGGGAGATGAGAGATTGATTGACAATAATGGAGGAGAAAAGGAGTAAGAGAAGAACATGCCCCCAAAAATCTGGATTCGATGTGATATCTTCCGATTCGAATTAGATTTGGGTGGGATTTTATCTAATCCAAAGTCAACAAATCAAGCTCGAGGTCTGAAATCTTTGAATATGGAAGGAGGGACTGTCAATCACTGGGTGGTGTAGTTGGATGACGAAATTAGAGTTCTTGATATTGACTTTTGTGTTTTGGAGGATGAAGAAAGGGGAGAGGAGCTTATGTGAGGGCTGGAAAAAGGGAAAAGAGAAAGAGCGTGGGAGAGTATATAAATTAAAGGAAAAACTACCTAACTACACGTATATCACTACCCTATATACAATATTTACCTCTAGTTTAAAACAATTACACATACTATCACTTTTAATATTTATACCATATATTTTAAAAGATTTAATCAGATACACAAATTCCTTAAATATGGTATTAAATAATTACTATCTTAATTTAAACTCCTTAATTAATGGTCAATTAACAAGTCAAGGTCTTATACTCACAGCTACCGTCTCACAACCTAATTGATGATACTTGACATCTATTGGCTCTTGACTTCATTCTCAACCCAATCTGCCCAATTGCTGCAGTTAATGGGTTAATACTATTGAGAGAAACCATAACTACTGCTCTTCAATTAGCCAAATGCAATCCTTTCACTCGCCAATTCCGCTACCTCCCAAAGCTAAATGTCACAAGGACTAATCTAGCGGTTGGAGTAATATCACTGGATACAGCAAAACTTTTTGGTCTATGTAATATGAATGTCAGATGCAAGCATCATTGGATTCAAAATGCATTGTTGCCGAAGAATTTTGAATTTTCTTACTTTTTTTTGGATTAATGATAAAACAGATACTCTATCATCATGATTTATTCCCAAATTAGTGTTTTTCAGTTATATTATATATTTTGATACACATAATTATATATATATATATGTTATTATGTATCCGAGATACATGTCTTGTCATAGGAATGTCAGATGCAAGCATCATTGGTTTCAAAATGCTTTGTTGCCAGACGAATTTTGAATTTTCTTCCTTTTTTTTTAGATTAATGATAAAACAGATACTCTACCGTCGTGATTTGTTCCTATATTAATGTGTTTCATTTATATTCTATATTTTGATACACATAGTAATATGTATATGTTATTATGTATCCGAGATAAATGTTTTTGAATATAATGTATGAAATTGATACTTAATACATTAAATTAATACTAGATATATATAAAAGATACCTGAAATTAAAATTAGATCATATAAATAGATACATGAAATTAATATTCGATCATATAAGTAGATACATGAAATTATTACTAGACGCATATAACAAATGCACGAAATTAATACTAGATACTTC